>DF239924.1:40969-51166 GCA_000507305.1 Breviolum minutum Mf 1.05b.01 | reverse complement strand
TCATCATCATCATCATCATCATCATCATCATCATCATCATCATCATCATCATCATCATCATCATACCAGCATCATCATCATCATCATCATCATCATCATCATCATCATCATCATCATCATCATCATCATCATCATCATCATCATCATCATCATCATCATCATCATCATCATCATCCCCCCTTGTCATGGGTTTATTATGGTATATTTTTGGGGGGTGTAGAGCCTTAGCTTCCCAAAGTCCATCATTCCATCGAGTGGATTTCACTTCCACCCCCCCCCCCCCCGACGTTCCAAGTTTTTCTTCGGCAGCCCGGGCTGGCATTGGAGAGCTTTTGCAGAACACGCAAGACAGCTAAAGTCGCCTTGTTTCGTCAAAGCGACGACAACGACAACGACAACGACAACGACAACGACAACGACAACAACAACAACAACAACAACAACAGGCTGAAAAAGGTTTGTTTAATTCAGCCGAATTGGAAGTTTTGATCAAGGGCGGGCTTTGACAAAATTCCCAAAAAAAATGTATGGCTGGTTGATGTTGAAAAACTGTGCTTAAAAGTCAAATTGGATCATTTTTTTCGGGTTAAACATGTTCAAAACAAAAATTTAGGGACGGCCACGTGTAGAAGGGTGGCAACTGGATGAACTTGAGAAATTTCGACTGAAAAAAGAAACTGCAAAATCACCCAGCCTTTTTCTGCGGCTTCGTTTTGTCAAAAATAAAAATGTTCTGAAGAGATTGATCTCGAAAGTGTTCTCATGACTGATCAACCTACCCCCCCCCCCTAACGCACCCCCCCTCCAGAAATAAGGCCTTATTAAGGGCGTATTAAGCCATAGGGGGCTGCAGGTTGACTAGCCATTTTTTTTTCAACTCGCCAAAAACTCAGGCCGCGCGGACTGGAGGTTTTTTCCGAGCACCTGAATTTACCTGGTAACCTGGTAGCTTCCGGTATAAATTGATCTAAAAAAAAAAAGCACATTTCTAGTTGGTGGTTGAGCCACCCCGGTTCAAAAATATTAGACAAATTGGATCATTTCCCCAAATACAGGTGAAAATTAAAAAAAATTAAACCACCTAGAAAAGAAACATTTAGAAGTCGAGATATGAGTCCCCACAACGTGGCGAACGAAGTACTTGGTCCCACAGAACTATCCTGACGAGTAGTTGGAATTTAAGAATGATAATTAAGTAATTAATATTTTTCGTAGGATGAGTCATGCTTCCATTTGTCATTACCTATCTAACACAACATGATCGCCTTCTCACCAAAACCCCAAAAAAAAACTCAACGAACAGGCAACGCTTGAAAAGCGCTTGGACACGCGCCTGCTGCTGTCTTAAGACCTTGGCCTCTTCTTCCCGACGTTGCCTCAGATATGGGAGTGACTCGACCAATGGGAGTGACTGGAAACGTTACCACCAACCGGGAAAAACACCTTAACCTACCCAAAGCAGGGTTTTTTCTAGGCGAACGCCTAGATTTTTCAAGCTCAACTACTTGTTGTAGGAACATGATATAAACTTTCTGGTCAATTCCTAGCAGGTAATTCTTGCCCGAGACAGATCAATCTTGGTGGTCAAAAATCCTCAAGTAACCAAAGGATTGATGTTGCTGGGTTAACTTTACTTGGGATTCTGTAGGATATATCCAAATCAAATTGCAGATCTAAAAGATCAACCTCAAACCACGGGTCACCATAGAAAAACCGCAGCAAAAAGCAGGTGTTCACCAACAAAACACCCATGGAAAAACCATGGTCCAACGCTAAAAGACAGACTTTCTTCCAAAAATTCCGACCCGCAGTCAAAAACGATGAAAATGATGGAGGAAAAAAAAGGGGGCCACCCTTGAAGGCATGTCAGGCATCCACACTCTGAACGCGATTTACGAAAAATGTTTACCGCACCAAATTCTCTCGGTTGAATCAGATTTAGGATTGAGTGTCGGGTGATTACAGTTGATTTTTTTTTCAAAAATTCTTTGTTTGCCAAAAACCAACTGATTGTGTTGAGCAACGCCAGGACCAATATCTTCAGATCAACATTTGAGTTGTTGCGAAGTTTCCCCGAAATTCTGCCAAATTGACTCCCAAATTCTACCAAAGAAACTGTTCTTCTTCAGCGCGTCTCTTGTCCTCCTCAGCCTTTCGTTGAATCTCTTCCTGCCGGCAATTTTCATCTCCGAAAACTGACATGGATACCCAACATATTGATTGGGGATTGATAGGATGCTTGAGGATGTGGCCTGTCGTTCAGGCTTTTCTTAAGATGCACTCTCAGTGTTGCTTATGGCTTATCTTGTGTACCTAAAATTTTTTGTTTATTTCTCTGACTTTGGGGATATTCATTGTCTGATTGGTATATCTTGATATTGTGCCTTCGATGTGTGTACATTGACGTGGTATGACGTATGTGGTGGACGTTGTTCATTCGTTGGTTCGGAACGGTGAGACATTGTGGAGGTCATCATCCGATAGGTTTTTGAGTGTTTCTGAGATTCTAGTCCCGCCAAAGGTGCAGGGATAGGATGTCACGACTGAGTTCGTATCGTTGCTGCGATGGTTTGGAAAAGGTGGATTGTCATTTTTGGTATCTATTTTGGGTTTCTGGTGTGTAAATTTGAAAAAAAAACACGTCGTTTTGTTGGCTGCAAAAACAACCACCACCACCACCACAAAAAAAAAAAAACAACACACACACAACACAGTAGCTGCCCCGGACCGTTTTTCTTTCCACGAACCAAAACCGTTTAGGGGTAGGGAAACAACAAAAANCCGCCAAAGGTGCAGGGATAGGATGTCACGACTGAGTTCGTATCGTTGCTGCGATGGTTTGGAAAAGGTGGATTGTCATTTTTGGTATCTATTTTGGGTTTCTGGTGTGTAAATTTGAAAAAAAAACAACGTCGTTTTGTTGGCTGCAAAAACACCACCACCACCACCACAAAAAAAAAAAAAACAACACACACACAACACAGTAGCTGCCCCGGACTTTTTTCTCCAGAACCAAAACGTTTTGGGGAGGAAACACAAAAACTCACATGTGGCCAACCCAACAACATACCAGCGGCTTGAGATAATTGACTTTATTGCACCTCGTGACGTTGCCATTCCTCTCGGCGTTTACGCTCCAGTTCCTGAGCAACGTGGGAATCGTGAGGGAAGTGCTCCGAACTGCAGTGTCATTTCAATGGGGGCAAGGAAGGCCATGACAACTTCATCTACTAGTTACTACTCATTTCATTGCACAGTTCTTGGAAGGTCAAAAAAATGCCGACAAATGCTAGCTGTTTTGGGGGGGCCCGCTGGGTGGCACCAAGTAGGCCATCAAGCACAATTGGGTTGAAACCCAAGAATGCGAACCTCCTTATTTCTCTCTTCTTCTTGTCGCCGACGTTCCTGGCAGGCGGAGCCGAATGTTTCATCCAGCACCTAAGATCCTTTTTTCATTGCTCACATGTCTTCGATGGGAGGCAAACAGTTGGCCCAGTCCTCATCACGCTTCCTTTCCTCGGCTTGTTTGGCCTCATATTTTGTGTAGCAGCACAGTTGTGTATCCGGAGAACACCGGGAACCCATGGCACCGGGGTGCCAAAGCACCACAGAAAATCCTGTTCTTTTTTTTAAGGATGTCTAAATGGATGTTTGGTATTTCCCAGCTCAAGGGGGAGTGAGTTTTGAAAAAAGGCAGGATCTTTGTTTTTAAGCCTCCAAGTCTGAAAATCAAATGAGGAACTGACCTCAATTGATATCCTCAACAGTTGCCAAGAGCACAAAGATTCACACACGGATCAACGTGTCCCGCTCTCAAAGTCGGACATGTAAAGGGTCAGATCTTGAAATGAGACTGTTGATGGGTCACGAAATCTGGCGTTCACCAGTTGGTAAGTAGGTTATTCCCAAAATTTTACAAGGTGTTTTACGATTCCAGGTGATTGGCCTTGGGATTTCTGAACCATCAACAGGAGTAGCTTCCAGCACTGGGGATATGAAACCCGTCTCTCTTCGTCGACTTTCCTCTTTTCCTGAAGCAAGTTGGCTTGGTTTTGGATGAATACAGGCTGTTGCAAAAGGGGGGTGAAGAAAACCGGTAATGCGTTGGATAGGGGTTTCAAACGCGATGAATGAATGCCCCCCCCGGTTTTGTTAACATTTGACAATTCAAAACAGGTGGAAACACCCCAGTGAAGGTGATTTTTTAAACGCAAACCCCGACCACAAAAAGGGACATGAACCTCCCAAACAGACAAAAAAGCATCATGATCGGACGGGCAGAATATTGATCATACAGATATTTATCAAGCTGGGAGTTTTCACTTGAAATGCTAGAGATTCACGATGTAAACTAGAGTCACTCATGCAGAAGAGTCTGGTGTCAGGAGGGGGGTTGAAGTGAATCCATAGGGAAATATACTGTGCAATGCTATTCTGTAATATGCTTTACCATACTGATTTATGTGCACATATTTATGCATGACCGCATGTATTTGTGCATACTTACTTATCCCAAACCCACATCAAAGCCATCAAAGCTGTGTTTCCCAAATCATCCCTGCTGCCAAAAAGTTTACACTCCTGAAGATTAACATGTTGAACCGAACAATTGGTGCGTTGTAAATGTTTCTCCTTTTCCTTTTGGGTGTATTTCCAGGTTCGATTCCATGGGGTTTTCGGGCGGGTGTAGATAAAAGCTATGTCTTGGACATTACAAAGACATTACGATTATATAATACTTCCACTTCCAAAGGAGGTCATCTTACTCAACCAACAAGGCCTTCATCAGTCTCTGTATGTCTGAAAGAAACTTGTGGGTTAAAAAACACCTAATGGGAACCGAAACGCCAAAACTACATTTTCTGACTTAAACTTCCCCCCCAAAAAAAAAATGAACGAATGTCCCCTGAAAAGGGACCTTTTTTTTTAAGGGGGATTTACATCTTCCAACCAGCCTTTTTTTCAAGGGCTATGTGAAATTTTGCCAGAGTTTTTCCCCGTAAACCTCTAAACTTTCAACTCTGAAGATGTATGACGAATTCTTCTACTAATATTCGCTCCTTTCAACCACTTTAACGAAACCCTCAACAAAAAGTGTATGATTCTGTATGATCAACTAAGCTTCCTTCTTTTTGTTGCAATTTTCAATGAAGAAACTATGTCTACAAATGGGAGACTTTATCCAGTTTTGACCAACCAACCGACCACAAACCAAGAAGTGTCCTCTCCAAACGCCCTGCGCCTCATCTTCCAAGCGCCTTTTTTCATCACGCTTTCGCTGCAAGTCCTCCTCGCGGCGGCGCATGTCCTGGACGCAAAAAAGCCTGGTGGTTTTTGAAAACAAGGCGGCAGTGGAATCAGGCGCCGGGGGTTTTAGGAGATTTTTCTGAAAAATCGTAACTTCATTTGGATCATATCTATTTGGGTATGACTGTCGGGATCGTTCCCCCCCAAAAAAAAAGAACGGGTGTGGATTTTAGTCTATTTGGAGCATCCCCAACAATTTCTAGTTGGTGGTTTCAACCCATCTGAAAAATATTTGTCAAATTGGATCATTTCCCCAAGTAGGGCTGAAAATAAAAAATCTTTGAAACCACCACCCAGATTTGGAAAAAATTCACCAACCCCTCTACTAGACACCTGAAGTTTGAAAGTTCGCCTCCGAAATGAGGTTATATACAAACGGACCCAATTTCGGAAGCCGGGGAAGCCTCGTCTTCCAGTCCCATCATCATGGTATTTTAGGGGTTTCCAACTCGCTGGAGGAAAAAACTTCGGGGGTGTAGTTTTTTGGTTGGAATTCACTGCTTTTCCTTTTTTTTTGGTTGCTGGGCTTTCCGGCTCGACTCGATGATGGAAAAAGTGAAGCAAACATCTTGAAACCCAAATGATGGTTGTTTGAGGGTGATGATCCCAATCCGTAAAAAATCACCAACTAAACAAATCCCCGTATATTAAGGCTGATCAACCACCCCCCCCCCTAACGAACCCCCCCAAAAAAAAATAGCCGGCCTTGTTGAGGGTGATTTATGGGGTGCAGAATTTCTAAAAAGTTGTACAAGGGCCGCGTTTAAAAAAAACTGGATTCAATTCATCACAAAAAAATGAAGCTCTGTTGTGTCTGTGTGTATTTTTTCTCACTAAATCGTACAAATTGACAATTTGTTCGGCTCTTTGGTCAACATCGATTTGAATCCCCATATGAAATTCCTTGAATTTGAAACCCACTGGTTTCGAATACCAGGACTCCCAGGACTCCACTGATTTCGCAGTGTTGATGTTCTGAAGAAAATGTGAAATCGCCAAAAAGCCAACGATCTGAAAGTGTTGGTGAGAGTGTAATGGTACGCCCTTTCTTCAAGGAGCTCATGTTCAAAAAAGCTATCAAATTAGTGTTTCCTAGGGTGTAAAGGCGTTTTTGACTAGGGACTTGAACCATACCTTTTAAAAACGAAGGAAGCAAAAACAACCATGGTAGGAATCCCCTGAGTAGGTTCCGATCATCTCAAAAGATTCCGAAAAAAAAAAAATCTTTTGAGCTTTCGATTCCCGGATCGGAATCGCCCCATTCGATTTTCCCTTTTAAAAACGAGCTCCTCTTCTTTTTTCCTCTTCTCCTCTTCTCGTTTTATTCTTTCCTAAACACATGTCGGAAGAGATGTAAGGCTTAAGGGAATTCCACGAAGCCCCGAAAAAAAGAAGCCTACAAAAAGGCCGAATTTCAGCGAAGTGAAGAGCTTCAATAACATAAAAAAACTAACAAAGCTTTGACGTCATCAAAACCCTGGAGAAAAGCATGGGGCCAAAGATCCAGATTCAGCCCCAAGGGGAAAGAGAAAAAAAATAAAACTGTGAAAAACCTAGAACCATTCAGCACCCAATTGCAGAGTTTTTTGAGATTTCTGGGCTCCAACTCCTCCAAAAAATCCAGTTTCCGATGGCAGTCAAACGATGTGAGGATATTATCTTCCGGAAAAAATGGGTGGCGAGACACGTTGATTTACCTGGAAAGTCGTTTCTTTAAGGCATGGAGTCTTTGATTACACACTTGGTAGATTCAAAATTGATGCCCCAATGCAGTCCGAACTTAGATACACCCCCCGCCAGCGACCCCTTCCAAACACCAGCGGCAGGATTTACCTGTGAACTAATTTCCCTTAAGCGGGGGTGTTTTAGTTTTTCTGGCCTTCGAATAGTGGTAGAAGTGGGTATGTTTTTGGCACTTGAAAAAGAAACTCAATTTTCAAAAGCTCATTGTCCACATCCATGAGAGAGAGTGGGGCATACACCATGAGTTGCTGGCACAGGGAAGTTCCGTGTGTCTTCTGAAGCACCTTCATGTATTTGTGTCGAGGAGTCGTGTAGTGAGGTGTTATGGGTACCATGAGGCCCGGCCCGTGCACCTGCTCCTCTCTTCTTTTTCTGTCGCCGTCATCTTCCTTACGCCTCATGGATTGGCAGGATTGGAAACACAGAAACACGGGAAAAACGGTGGTGACTGCCTCAACAAGAATCAGTTTGAATACAGCACTGCGATGGCTGTACTTGAAAGTTATAAAAACCTCAATGCTTTCCCCATTTTTTATCCGTTTTGTTCCATAACATTCCCAATTTGAACTCTAAAAATTGACTTCTTCCAGCCCAACACACCAAGAAAGAGCACACCAAGCACACCAATCAACCCCAAACCCTTTTATGAAAGGAATACCCTTACAAAGCCTGTCTAGTTGGTGGTTTCAACCCATTCAAAAGATATGCGCAAGTCAAATTGGATCATTTTTCCCAGGGGATCGGGGTGAAAATGAAAAAACATATTTGAGTTGCCACCACCCAGGTCATGACACCTCAAAATCACTCTTATTGAAGGATAGAATCATAAAATCACTCAAAATCTTCCCCATATCCATTTTTTCTCACCCAAGTTGGACAAAGCCCCCCCCAAAAAAATGGCTTTATGGCGCCAGTTGGTTTCCAGCTTTCAGAAAAGGTGTTCCAAAGTCAAAGCCTCGCTCGTCCACTGGATTCTCGCCTCTCTGGACGATCGTCCCTTCGGGGATCCACATCTTCGTTACGGGACCGGCGCCGGTCCTCCTCGCCACCTGCAGCGGGATGATGGTGAAGTTAAATTCCAAGGCGGTTCACCACCGTTTGGATGGTGGTAAACCCCTGTACATAATGGGGTAAACTACCAACCTCAACTGGTGATCGCCGGATTTCTGAAGCATCAACTGCAGTGGTGATGATTCGATGTTTTGATTTTTGTAAAAACTAAGATGTGCTGATAGAAACCTCCGCAGTAGCCTCCAAATCTCACTCGCTCCCTATGATTCGAGATTTAGATACCAAATTGCTCCCTTCGCAACAGTTAAGGGATCATCTTGGATAGAAGTAGCATAATAGGCATACACGTTTGTTTGTCTTTTCGAGAAAAGAAGCTCATTTTCCCAACTCAAGTGAATAGCTCCAAAAATGCAGACAAATGGCAAACCCTTTTTGAGATCTTCGTACCTCCTTTGAATAAAAAAGGCAGGGTTCTATTCCAAAATTCAAAGTTTTGTTGGGGACAGATCCGCCCTACCCGTTTACTTCCACAGGTCATCCAAAACGGCGGTAGTACAAAAAAACTCCCCCGAAAATGCCGGGTAAACCTAAGAGGAAGGGCCAAAATGAAAAAAAAAAAAACCTAACAAAAGTCATCTTATGCCAACAAAAATGCCAAACAAATGAAAAAAATGTCAAATGCCATCCATGTTTCAGGGTCCTTTTGTGCTTTTGAGGGTGTGTTTGGAAGACGAACATGAAACATTTTGGGGGGATCACGGCTATGTATTCACCCTACGTAACTTTGGGGGGATCATATACCTCATCAAAAGGTAAAAATCTGAACCTGCCACCAGTTGATTTGGAGAAAAAAATGGAGAATGTATCAGAGATACACCCCTGAAAAGAACATTTTGAACCCAAATGATTTTCCGTTTCCAAGAGGGTGATTTTCAGGTTCCATGTTGATTTTCAGTGGATTATCATGTATCCCTTTTTTCATACAGTTTTCTATGTAGTTAGGATAGGTGGATTTCCTGGCTGGATTTTTTTGGATCAACAGCCAAGCGGCGTCGGCCAAAGTCATCCGGACGACGGTAGTCGTCGTCCTTTTGGGCGAAAAAACATGGGTTTTGAAGGACGAAATGGGCAGCCTTGGAGGGGTCAGTATATGACACCAATTCCCAAACAATGCAGTACGTATTACAAGAGAAAAACCCTCAAAAATTCACCATACATTCGTGTGCAAAGGCTGTTTTTACAGGGGTCGTGATGTATCTCACCCTCCTGAACACTAGAAACTATTTTAGCCCTCACTATTTTTCCCATTCAAATCTTGTTTTTTAGTTTTTCAAATCAAATCTTCTGAGGAAAAAAATGTCCAATCCAAAAAAAAATTTTAACACAAAAATGCAAAACAAAAACTTTGGGTGAGATCTTCAACAAAACCCGCCCGTTTTTTCCTGCTGGTGGCTTCGTGGTATCACAACGAAAAAAGCGATCAAAACGCATGAACGAAGCCAACGAAGCCATTTCCCCCCGCCGAGGGTTTCAAAAAAATATTGTTCCAAAGAGCCGATAAATCAGCCAACATGGATACAGAGGGAAATCTCCGGAAAAAAAAAACATTTGACAAAGATTTGTAGGGAAATTCAACTTCAAAAGGCTTCATTGAAATATATGGAAGTATGCAAACGCCACAAGATGCCAAACTCCTGAATTTGGCTTTTAAAAGACATTGAACCCCCAAAAGAAATGATGGTTGGAATTTGAAATACAAATTTGCAGCATTGACCGATCCCTAGAGTAGCACATTTTGGTCATCTCATTCTCCGATCTGCCTCACGCCGGCGTTTGCTGGCTCGTTCATCGTCCTGCGAAGTGACAAATGCGTGGCTTCAGTGAATCCCAAATCTTCAAATCCTCGGATAGAGAGGTTTCAAAATGTTCATCGTCATCATCGTCATCGTCACCGTCACCGTCATCATCATCATCATCATCATCATCATCATCATCATCATCATCATCATCATCATCATCATCATCATCGTCATCGTCATCGTCATCGTCATCATCATCATCATCATCGTCATCATCATCGTCATCATCACCATTGTCATCGTCATCGTCATCATCATCATCATCATCATCATCATC
>DF239924.1:0-39858 GCA_000507305.1 Breviolum minutum Mf 1.05b.01 | reverse complement strand
TCATCGTCATCGTCATCATCATCATCATCATCATCATCATCATCATCATCATCATCATCATCATCATCATCATCATCATCATCATCCTTGTTGACAATGATTGCTGTTCAACCTGACCCGCCATGACTTTTAATCCCTACCCACCTCCGACGGACGGACCCGCCGGAGATCTCCGGGCCTGAAAAGGCGGTTGAGTTTTCAGCGCTGCAGCGGCGTGGGAAAGGGAGGTTAGAACCCTGGAAAGCCCACCATGAGTGATGTATCTCCTATTGAAAATGAGGGATTTTCCAATGTCATGTTAGTTTTCAAGGGTTTTTTTCGGTACACCCTGGGTCGAGTTGTTAAACTTCAGGGATGTATATATTCATACTTTCAAATCTAAACTAGGCGGAGGTGTGTAAAATCGCTTTGAAAAATAGTACTCCCAAAAAGAAAAAACGAGTTTGTCCCCTGAATACGGGACCATTTTTAAAAGAAATCATATAGTCACCAAACATCAATTTTTTGGGGATCGGTTTCCTTTCAGGGGATAGGTTTCAAGGGATAGGTTTCTTAGAAACCCTGGAAAATTATACCATCCAACCAACCATCCAACCAACCATCCAACCAACCAAGACCAAGTAAACCATGAAATATTTCCATTGGCTGATTGATTGATTATTGATCATTTCCATTCCATTGTACACAGGAAAATTATACCATCTGGAAAGTAGATGGCACAACTCCCGAAAGGTGGATTAGTAAGGGGCCATGACAGTACATGGGAGTTGCGCCATCTACTTTCCAGGTGGTATAACATAGAACCTAAAAATCACCCAATTGAGAAAGAAAATCATCTGAACCAAACACCTCCATGACTTTGGGTTCAAAATGTTAATTTTCCAGAGTATACCTAATTTGGAGGTACTTGGAGGATCATCCCAGGGCATGCAAGTGGTTAGGATCACCCCCATTTATAAGTCATGAAAAGGCCACCAAACTATCACTGTCACTTTTTGGGTAAATCTAAGTCACCAAAAGTTTCAGGTACCTGATTCTTGGAGCAAGCATGGTTGCTCCAACTCTTCCAAATGGCCTTTTCATGAGTTGTTACATGGGGGTGATCCTAACTACTTACTAATAATAGGCAAGGGTTCCTCCATTTTAGGTACAGTACCTGATTTTTTTTGGTGAAAACCGAATGATCTGGAAGATGTGTCAAGATGTTCTGAGAAGTCGTGGTTGATGTTGTTGTTGAGTTGATTTGTTATCATTATCACAAGTCTATCAATTATATCGTGGGAATTTTGACTCTTGCTATGGTAGCCGCAGTAGCATATTGTTAGATGACTATCAGTATTGTCAGTACTGTCATTGTTTGAACAATAATTAAGAATTGTCATTGCATATACTGTATGTTTCTTGCAATTGTCATAATCATTATAATCACTATTATGATCATTAACATCACGATCATCATGATCATTGTCATGTCAGTACCATCATTATTGTCGTTATCATCCCCATCATCCTGATTGTCTTTAACCCCTAACATAGGAATCATCCCTGTTTCACTTGGATCAAACTCCTCATCTTCATCAAAACGAAAGAAAATGCCTGTAATAACCCAAAAATCACTGCGAAACGATTCTGCTTGCTGATTCCAAGCTATTCTATCTGAAACCGCACTCATTCTTGCCATTTCATGATGTTGCTGCCCTTGATATACATCAATATCTGAATCAAAAAAAGATCTTGCAAATTAAAAGTAGTACTCTCGGGACATTCCAAATGTTCATCATCTCCCTGAAACCAAAAAAAAAGCACCATGACGCCATCTCAAAAAAGGAAAACTAGTTGGTGGTTTCAACCCATCTGAAAAATATTAGTCAAAATGGGAATCTTCCCCAAATTTCGGGATGAAAATAAAACATCCAGAAAACGATCGCCGCTTGGTTAGATCTCCACCCACGGGGCTCCGGGCTCGTCGTTGCGGCGCTCCCCACGGCCATCGCGGCCGTCGCGGCCATCGCGGCCGTCCTGGCTGTCGTCAACCAACCAACCCGTGAAAAACGGGTTGAACCCGCGACATAAGGCGATATGATCTATGGTTAGTAAACTGTTCCATTTGTAGGTGGCCTAAATGGGCTTGTAAATGCTATTTACTACCTGGGATGGCTATTCAATTAGCCAGACCTTGAAATTCCTTGCTAGGAATAATGACCCTGTTGCCCCATTTTTCTTGGGCTGCAAGACTCAAATCCCAATTTTTATGTGGCAACATTTTACCATATCCTCATCACCTCATCCAATTTGTTCTTTTGGGTGGGCTGGAGTGGAATAATTCGGAATTTTCAAAAATATTTTGAAGCGAAACAGGATAATAATCACATAGACCGACCCAATTGTTCCCTCATACGGCAAAAACGGAGGGGGTCCGTGGGCCAGTGGGAAAACCAAAAAAAAACAGCGGACTCACATCATCATGAAATATACCCTCCTGGGAATTAACATATCCCCCAAAAATGGCATTTTGAAGATGATTTTCCTTTTCCCAAGGTGGGATATGTTAGTTCAAACCAAGTTACCCATCCACCAGCAACAGATCTCCCCCCTTTGGTCCCGTCGTTGGTCGCGCTCCCGGTCTCGATATCCAGGTCGATCGCTCACGTAGCGATCCGTTCCTCGGGCGGTATGTTTTTTAATTCAAATGGTGGCTTATGCCGTGAAGAAAAAAAACTGACCTGACATTTCGGGATGTTGATTTTTGTTAAATGAATGTAGATCTAGGTAGATATAGCCATTCAGGAAGAATGTTTGGGTTGTAATACTTCAATATCATTACTATTTTCTGGAATGTTAACTCTGAACTAGTTTCAATACCGGATGAATAACTCCCGTCTCTGTTGAATCCAGAAGAGAACATTTCCAGCTGGCAATCAGTATCGCTTTTCCCGAGGTATTGCTTCAAATTCAACAGACGGGGGTTTATTAGTCCGGGGTTGAAATTACAAGCTACCTTTTGGGGTCATTTTTTTCAAGTCATACCAGCATAATTCGCCCAGATTTTTGTTTATGCATAGAGTCTACATAAATCCACCATGTTCAATAAAAAAGGGTGTTTGCTAGTTTTGTTGATTTGCGTCTCAAGAGAAAGAGAACATAAAGATTTTACTGAAGATTGGAACATGAAAAAAGGAGAGGTGTTAGAGTGAGAAGAAGGGCAAACGGAAGGAGACGTGGAGGAGCAATGGCATGTTCATTACTAATATCAATATCATTCTGATTTACATACCACAAGAATCGGTGTCATTATTCTCATCATCATGAATCATCATAATTCTCAGAACCATAACATTATTCTTCTCTTCTTCTTTTTTTCTTCTTCTTCTTTTTTTCCTTCTTCTTTTTTTTCTTCTTCTTCTTTTTTCTTCTTTTTTCTTCTTCTTCTTCTTCTTCTGGTCGAAATATTGAAGCTCCAACCTCCCTCCATGAAAATTCACAAGTTCCAACCCTGGGAACCAACTTCCTCCGTAAGCCCACATACCAAAAACGTGAAAATCATCATTAAGTTATAGTTACCTTAGGCACTCTACAACCACCTCAAATTCTGTGCCAAGTTTCTGTCCCGGTCGCGCTCTCCCCGATCTCCGCGGGTCTCACGAGCATCACGGGTCTCACGGGCATCACGCAAAACCCGGTCGCGCTCCCGGAGGTCTCGCGTCCGGTCGCGGTCCTGGGCCAAGGTGGCTGAATTTCTTGAAAAACCACTCCGTCAAACAAACGTCCCACTATTTACAGGGTTTTTTACATGCCGGAGGTGGTTGTTCGGGATGTCTGAACCATCAACAGTAGCACCCAAAGTTCAGCGAATTTGTCCCACTTCAGCTCTGGCTGACTAGTCCATTTCAAATTTTACACTCACTTGGGATTGTTGCGTGCGAATTTACCTAGGACCTAAGCAGCTACCAAACTCAGCGGGATTGATCTATGTATCTTTCCGAACTTTTCAGAAGAAAAATCCACTACACTCCTTGGATTTGCTTGTTCGATGCTTGGAAAAAGTAAAGCATATTCTCCCACATGGTGATTTGATGCTTCTTTACCCTCCCACATGGTGATTTGATGCTTCTTTACCCTCCCACATGGTGATTTGATGGTGATTTACCCTCCCAAATGGTGATTTGAAGTTGAGTTACCATGGTACAATTCCTAAAAAATCGCTTCAAACAAATCCTACCCTCCAGAGAACTATCATATCACCCCTCCTTGAACGGTGGGAAAATCAATTTTTGCTCTTCCAGTCCGGTGGGATCCAGAAACTGGATCCCAGCTGCTTAGCTTGATTTTCTGAATGAAAAAAATGCTACAAACCAACCAACCAACCAACCAACCACACACACACACACACACACACACACACACACACACACACACACACACACACACACACACACACACACACACACACACACACACACACACACACACACACACACACACACACACACACACACACACACACACACACACACACACACACACACACACACACACACACACACACACACACACACACACACACACACACACACACACACACACACACACACACACACACACACACACACACACACACACACACACACACACACANAACCAACCAACCAACCAACCAACCAACCAACCAACCAACCAACCAACCACCTTAACCAACCAACCTTAAACCACTTTGACTCAAAGCATGAAATTTATGGAGCCGGGAAGGTTTTTTCCAGAAAAAACAACTCCCAAACCATCCCACAAATTGCCCAATGTTTCGGCCCACCTCCCGCTCCCGATCTTCCCGCTCGTCGCGACGATTTTGGTTACCTTGCAAGATTTTCACTGGTGTTGAGTTGGCGTGGTTCCAAATTTTCAACCCCAAACATCGAATGATCTGGGCGAATTACTACCTGGTGATTCAAAGTGCCCTTTTGGGGATGGTTAAGTGACCCTTTTGAGGGGTTAAGTGACCTCCAACTAGGGGATGAAAAGGTCACTTTGAATCAGCTGGTATTCAGGTTTAAGACTTGTTTTTTTGGGCGTTAAAAAAGGGATAATTCCCTTACTAAACTAACCACCATGTGCGGTGACTACAACCGGCAGGAACTGGTCGCAATGAAATTTGCCCAAGTCATAAGATATAACTTCCCAACTGAGCCGCAAACAAATAAAACTCGGATACCTTCCATGAGTCATCCTGGTTGTTTAATAGGGATCCTTGTGTCATGGTTTATGGAATAATTAATCCCCATATTACTGTGTAGGATTTCATCCCCGACATATACCCAGAACAACTGGACTTTTCTTTTGGATTGCTCAACTAGTTCCCAAATACCATATGCTAGCCAAAAGTTCAAGGTCGTGGTTACAATGAAAATGTTTGGGCGAAAAAACACCTGCCATAGATTGCCAGACCCTCAACAAAAACGATTTGGCCGGCTCAAACTTGATGAGAAGGGTTTCTTTGGGATTTCCCAATCACAACTTTTGTTTCACTTCTCTGCGAAGATCAAATTCCTACTTCTACTATCCTTTGTTTAAAGGTTAAAAAGTATTCCTTTTTGTATTGACAATCATGGTAGGGAGGAAGGAAGTGCAAAAAAATGAGTCAAAAAAGGAACTTGCCACAACCCAATAGCTTATGAATTCCAGTGCCCCAGCCCTTTCACTCTAGGAGAATAAGTAATTTTTTTGGGCTCATCCATTCATCTCAAAATCGAAATCCAATGTTGAAGGAATGTGTTTTTTTCTGAGGAAAAAACTTCAGAACAATCTGCCACCCCCTTTGTGTTCCCTTCCCAAAAATACGAAGCACTTTTTGAGGGTCCAAAAAAAGGGGAATTTTCAGCTTTTCGCAAGAAAAAAATGCACCTCGTGACCGGTCATTTCTGTCCTCCTCACCGAGGGAAAAAAAAACTTTTTGGAGTCGGAGATTTTCCGGTTGGTGGCTTCAACCCATTTGAAAAATATTAGTCAAATTGGGAATCTTCCCCAAGTGGGGGTGAAAATAAAAAATATTTGAAACCACCACCTAGTTTTTTTGAAGGTTGAGTCGACCATGAGTGGTTGAGAAGCCCTTCGAAAGAGCCGCATTTTTGGGGTGGGTTGAGTCAGGACAGGTGGCTCGCCATGGTTTTTCTGAAGCTGCAAATGATCCCCAGAGTGCGAAAGAATTTTTTTCATGCTAAGAATGGAGGTTTTCTTACCACCTCGCGTGTTTGGAAAAATATTCGCAAGAAAATTAAATGGGATCATTTACGCAAGTTTCGGGCTGAACAGAAAAAAAATGAAAAGGCACCACCAAGGTGCTTTAGTCGCAATGGAAATTTTCGAGCAAATGTAGTATTTCAAATGTCTGTTGTTTTTTGCGATTTTCCAGTGCTATCTTTGTTTACTAGAGAATCATTTGGAGAAATAAGTCATTTGGAGATAGTTTGACTCTCAAAAAGCTACAACCCGCCATTTTTTGATGCGGGTCTCCAGCCATTCAATGTCAAGGATTGCTTCTAAAGCAACTCATAAGAAAAAGTTGTTCGAATCATCCTGTAGTATCTACCCTCCCTGAAACTTGCGGAGGGTAGAGCTTCAACATTCCGTTCCAGGCATTGGCTCCCTCTCAAAAAAAAAAAACATCATTTGCCATGAAAACATCATTTGTATCAATCCCGCAGTTGATTTGATATTACATATATAATTGATATGTACATATTGGGTGTGGCCCCCCCTCCAAGTAACAGTAAAAAGTGAACGTTTCTAGGTATCCACTCCTAAAAATGGGAAATTTTCCTTGTGGACAATGTTCTTGGGAGAAATGTCCCATGAATCACAGTGTCGAAAAGCCGCCTTGGCCCTACCCGTCCAACCAACGCCGGTTGGGTCCTTGTCAGGAATGGGCCTGAGGAATTACGAACAAAAATCCGAATTGCTTCCTACTGTGGGAAGGAGGAAAGGATCGTCTTTGAACCATCACTTTTAGGGGGGAAGTATTTCCAAAAAAAAAGAAGCTCAACTGGCTGACCCAGATGGTGGGTGCCATCAAACCCCTAGGGACTGTTCATGAATTTTCTGCGAACCATACTCCTGATTCAAAGAAATCCAAGCTGGAAGGAGCTAACTAGTTCGGTTAGATTTACATCAATTCCTGTTACAAATGGTGGGGAATTTAGTAGAAAAAACCTCAACTAACTGGTGTGGAAACCCGCCTGACTTCTTCCATTTAAAAGGGTGCTAAGTTCATTCCCAAATCTTTGGCAGGGGCATCTTGGTGGCTGGCATTTCGATCAAGGTCAATTGGGATCAGGTCGTTACATGGGGTTTTTCTCCAAGCAAGCCAAGCTTTTTTGAATTTTCGGTTTGGTTTGGCCACCAAAAACAAGAAATTGCAACACAAGAAACAAAAAAATCCAGTAACCACTGTGTTTTGGGTGTGTTTTATTGATGTTGTTTGTGGAGTCCCAACGGTTTTTTGATTCAAGATTTGTTGACGGAAAGTCAGGAATGGATGATCCATGATCCACTTTCGACCATGGACTGCTTCCATATTCACTTCTCAGGAGACAACAACAACAACAACAACAACAACAACAACAACAACAACAAAAACAACCACAACCACAACCACAACTTCTGGGAACATCTTGCCGTATCTTCTAGACCATTTGGACAAAAAATGATCGCTTTCACATCTCTAATTCACCACTTTCTTCGCACCTCTACCCCCCCCCCCTCTTGGGCCTCTTGTTTTTCACTCTAAAAAATGCGCGCATTTCAGTCGCCTTTTTGGTTGCAGCTTTCATTCAGCTGCTTGGTATAAAACATTTTGCATCAGACGCTCTGCTCTTGCACCAGTCACAACTGACGGCACTCAAAGAGTGGCTCAAAACGCCCCGGCCGCTGAAATGGCGAGCCAACGGGTTGAAAAACGCCGGTTTGGAAGCGCCGGGCCAGGGTTCCGTTCAAATGTCCCAATTTGTTGATTCTCCTTGGAGGCAACAAGGAAAACGTCGCATGAAAATTATGAAACATAGCAATTCATGGTGTTTCCTGTTCTTCGTATTATGTTTCAAATTCCAGTCATTTATCTTCAAGGTCTTCAAATCATTGAGGTAGCCATCTTTGCTTCAAAAGCATTCCCCAAAGCATCATCTTCACAGATTGAGTGGAGAATTGTGACTCATCTCCAACATTCAAAGGCATTCCTGCAACAAGCTCTTCTGGGAGCCTTTCAAATTGCACCCTCCCGGTCTTTTTTCATGTGAGTCACATGGCGGAATCTCAAAACTCTATCAGGCTAACAAATCCAGGTTATGAAAGGTCACAGCCTACGGTAGCTACGGTAGATTCATACCGGCTGGATGGCAACCAGAAATCCGGGATCAACTCACCAGTTGAGGGAGGGAATGGTAGTTGAACTCCTATTATTTACAAAGTTTCATATATCCAAACGGTGGTTGTTTGGGATTTCTTCCATCAACGGTATCTACCTTACTACTCCAAAGACTACCATGAATTCCGGCCCTTTCCGCCGTTATTTGGAACCTCTAAAAACCCCACCAACATACAAATACCCCTCCCGCGAACCAACCATCCATCATCCATGGGATGGAGCAGTGGAAGTTACATGTCTCATGACTAGTTGCTCAACTTGTTGGTGTTGCCACGTCCCATGTTGATGGATCAAATCTTACCCTCCGATCAACTAACATAGCTGCCTGGAAAATCCACCATTTTACCGGAAATCCACTATTTTACCGGTATTCGCCAGCAAAAATGAGATTTTCCAGCTAGCTATCTTAGTTTACCGGAAGAATTTCCCCTTACTTGTTATCTCCTTGCGTTTGGGTTATAGCATTCCTATCAGCCAATGGTCCAACGAACACAACGCACCAAGACACTCCATCAAATCAACGAAGCTTTTAAAAAGCTCCGTTGCTGAGCTCTTTTCACCCTCGGACTGGCTTCCTTAAGGGGGCAGGAAAAATCAGCAAGTCCTCGTTGCAAGACCTGTGGAGCCCTCATATGGACCCCCATGAGCCATCCTGATTGGTGAGAATGACGAGATCCTGTCATTTCATGTTGCTTAACTTATGCTTAAAATGGGTATATTTGTACTGCTGGTAAAGCTGGGGCTAGTTTTTGTAGAATCCCCAAAAAAACAGTAAATAACCAGGGTCAACTGGTCAGCTCATTTGTTGCTGCTACCCCTCCACAAAATTCAGTAGTTCAATTCCGCTCAGGATCCAAAAGCCCCACTAGTCTTGCCACTAATACAAATGTTCAGGTGAAAAATCATCTTCAGCTGTTCTTGCTGCAAATGTTATCCGCCGTTTTCGTTGAGGCTTTTCAAAAAAAGAAAAAGAACATGACTCTTCGCCAGTGGAACAACCGCAAACTCCTCAACAAATCATATAGGTGTTTCCAAAAATAGGGGTATCCCCAAAAAATGGATGGTTTATAATGGAAAACCCTATTGAAATGGATGATTTTGTGGTATCCCTAGTTTTTGGAAACACCCACAAAAACACCCCAAATAAAAGGCGCCAACGACCTCGGGGTTTCCAAAACCTACATAAAGTCTCCGTTCCACAGTATGTTGCCGTGATTTTTCTTCATACGGAACTCTCCCGTAACCAACCAAAGGGGCCTTTGATTTTCACTCACCTGCCAAATGTTGACGTAAATCCTGAAGTGTCAACAACACCATGACACATCTTAATTTATATGTATATATATATATATTATATATATTATACATATTCAAGAATAATTGCATGATGTATGTGTGTATATACCTGGAACCTATATGGATGTCCTGGACATTTTTTTCAGGTGAAAGAAAAAAAAATCCAAGAACTCTCCAAGGTCGAAGGCGGCCCTTTTAACTCACTCACTCACTCACTCCATTCAAAAACAAGGGTCATCAAAGGGTTCCAGGTATATGCCAGGTGATTCAGCCGCCGTGAAGTTTTTCATCCCCAAACGTTGGAGGTTACTTATCACTTAACTTTTCATCCCCAAAAAGGTCACAAAGAATTGCCAGGTAGTAAATCCTCTTCATCAATCTAACCTTTCTAGATCTCCAAGATTTCCTGTGCTAACAACTCACAACATACCCCTTCTTGCGGTTGAAATTGTAGTCCTCCTCCCCGGGTAATACCAAAACGGCCAAGGTACGTGTTTGCCGCAGCAACCTCTTGGACATAGTCCTGACCATTTTTTGGAGTTTCGTTGATCAAACCATAGGCATGAAAACCCCCCGATGTTTGGGTGTTTGTTTTTCTTTTTTTGTTTTCCCTTTGTTTTTTGTTTTTCCCTAGTGCTAACCACTACCACAACCCACCCACCACCCACCACCCACCTCTTCCCACCACCACCAAAAAAAGTCTGCAAAAAACAACAAAAATTTTCTGCTAAAAAACCACACAGCGGCTTGGACCGCGGCACCTGCATCTCTTGGAAGAACGCCTCTCCCGCTTCTTTTCGGATTTCCATCCCAGCATCATGACCGATCTCGGTGGCCTCCGACCTCGGGGTTTGGTTGAATCCCCAAATCGCTGGGGAAAGGTCCTAGGTGGCTTGCCTTTAAGTCCCCGGAACGAAAGATGGAAAACTTTTAGCGTTACAACTAGGATCAAACTCAAAAGGGGCTGCTGCTGCTGCAACTGGTTTTTTCAGGGACCAAAAACCTCAGTTTGTGCTAAGTTACGGAGTAAAATCTCACCATTCTAGCCAGTGGTTCTTTGGGATTTCTGAACCATCAACAGTGCTGCGCTCGGTGAAACTAACCCCTGGTGATGAAAAAGTCCGTCGCCCCTGGTGATCATCTAAAACCAGCACTATTGGGTGTATCAATGTTTGTTTCTTCCATCAACCAGGAAGCACCAAAATAACCATTGGTTTCCCTTAAACTGGCCGGCTATTTAAACCCTTATTTCGTTTCGGGGGGTAACTTATAACTTGGGGGGGGGGGGGAAAATGGGGGTAGGTTGACCTTGCGCCGCCAAGATACACCTTGCCTTTGCGCTCGGTTTTGAAGATTCGTTGACCGTCAGGTGAAGCCACTAAACCTCTCAAGTGCAACTCCCCATCGATAACCTTGGCTTGGCCTCCCAGCGTGTTTCACGAATCTTGGAGTTGTAGCACCCATGGTGATTGTGGTACTAAGAGATGGTTCAGACACTACCAAAGAAGCACCTGATGTCAACTGAAACCCTGTAAATAATGGAATATTTACCATGTCAACTGATGCTGGATGTCTTCCATCAACAATAGTAGAGAAAAAAGCATGGAAATTTCATTGTTGGTATTCAGGGGTCAATTATATGACACCAACCCAAACTTCATGCACTGTCTTTGGGGGGGAACTCATTCTAAATTGCCAAATGACAATAGATTTGCATTGATTGACCCCTCCAAATTTTGAAATGACCTTTTTTGCGGGAAAGAATCGAAGAAATCCCATCCAACATAGGTTAACTACGACTCGTTTTGATGTTATGTGATTTGGGATAGCCGGGATGACCATCCTGAATGGAAGCTGCTTTTCCTACTGTTGATGGTTCTGAAATCCCAAACAACCAGTTGAGGTTGGTAGTTTATCCCACTATTTTCAGGGTTTGACCACCATCCCAGGTCGTTAGCCTTGGGATTTCTGATCCATCTACAGTATCATATATCACTAGTTCGTGGTTTCAACCCATTTGAAAAACATTCGTCAAATTGGAGCATCTCCCCAAGGATCGGGGTAGAAATAAATGATGTCAAACCTCCAAATTTTCCACCGCGCCTGCAATAGGCGTCTTGCAATTCCCGTCCAGGGCCGCTAGGAAGGCTCGCTCACAGGTCACAGACTGACAGCGGTCCATGCATACAGAAGAAACTTAGATCTGCAATTCATTGTGGATGTTCCAGGTATATATATATATAGAGAGAGAGAGAGAGATAGGGGTTTCCTAAAATGGTGGTACCCAACAACTATCGGTCCTCCTACTAAAAATGATCGTTTTGGGGTGTTTTGGGAAAAACCACCATTTAAGGAAACACCCATATACTTGGAACCTGATGGCCAACCATTTTCAGTTGGTTGTTTCAATTGCATGAACCAAATCTTTACTGGGAAAATGGTTCGAAATCACCATTTCCATCCATTCAAAACTGTTTGCGTAGGGTATGTTGGAGTATTTACATTATCCTATTTCATTATACAGCTTTGGACGATAATACCTGGTACTATAGCAGAAGGCAGTATTACCCCTGACGCAAAAAGCAATTTTGTCGAAGCCATCTACCCTCTTGCCAGTAACCTAGTTGTTTGTCTTGTTTTGTGCTTCCTGCCACTCCTTTTGGGTTTCGAAAAAGACTAACTCAGTGACTGAGTTCTTTAGAAGACTTGAAGCTATAGGGGAAAAGAGTTGGAAAAAGTGGAGGCAACACGGCCCAGAACTCAATTTCAAACACTGTATCTTAAAAAAGTCACAAACAAGCCAAGCCTTTTTGTCCAAAAATACCGTGGTTTGCAGTGTTACTTCTTTTTGCTAATGAAATAAGGCTTAATTCATCTCCAAAAAAAACTGCAGTCACCAAAATTGATCACCTCAGTCACCTTTCTGTGGAAAAACTTCTATCTGGGCAATTTAAATCCTTTAGCTGGATGTTTCGGCTTCGGCCATTTTCGGGGGTCCGAAAAATCCCTTACCTTTTCACTCCCGGTGACCGACCGGCGGGAAAAGGTTGTTATAAAAAATTGCCACTCCACTTCTATTGACTAAAAAAAAACGATTCCACCCGGTGTCACCTGGAAGGTATCATCATGAGACAAAGGCTTCAGGTAGTTCAACACCCTCTCGTCATCAGAACGGCATTGAAAGCTGATCGCACCTGATAGTGTTGATGGTTCAGAAATCCTAAGGCGTAACCATGTGGGATGGTGGTAAAGCCCTGTACAGTAGTTGAAAAGTAGAGGGCTAAGCGTCCCTACATATTGGTTTATATGGACCCTTTGGCAACCTATCTTTTGGCGTCTGTGTCATCTACTTTTTAGATATTACCTTTCCCTCATCTGGTGAGTTTACCCGATTTCTGAATTTCTGAACCATCTAGCCAGTAGCTTGCCCATTAGCCGCATTAGCCAGGGTGGTGGGGGGTTGGGAAAAAATCGATTTTGGGGAGGGACCAAAAATAGAGGAAATGTTTTAGGTGGCTGACAAGAGGTTTTGTGTCCTTCAAATTTTGGCTGGTCCAGGACACAACACACACACACACACACACACAACCAAAAAAGAAAAAGACACATCATCAAACATATCCATCATCCATCATCCATCATCCAATCCAACACTTTCTGGGTCTGGCAATGGAATACCAATATACCTGTCACCACCTACCTGAAACCACCCCACCTTCCCAGCGAAAACCCGCACCTTGTGCAATTGCTGGCAACATCTCATCCCACTCCAAGACTTTGGTCGCATGCTCCTACCATGGACTGCTGGTGACACTTCGGCCAGCCTCTACGCGCCCTGCGTAAACCACCTACAGTATATAGGTCGATTTTTTTCTCTG
Source organism: Breviolum minutum Mf 1.05b.01 (assembly GCA_000507305.1). Lineage (NCBI taxonomy): Eukaryota > Dinophyceae > Suessiales > Symbiodiniaceae > Breviolum > Breviolum minutum. Next base: position 26,274 of record DF239924.1, on the reverse strand, counting down.
GGTTTCACAGAAGCGTCCCCCCAAAAAAAAAGTTTACCTATGGATTTTTGTAAAAAATGCCGGATGCCAAGAAAATCACCGGGGGTCATTGTTGACCCTCGATCAAAAACCAACCAAGGACTCAGGACTTCAAATTATCAGTTGGAAGCCTCAACCTATGGATCTGAAAAAATCCGGAAAAAAAAATCTAGTCTCTCTTCCACAAAAAAAAAATGTTCAGATGAACCTGCCTTTTTTCCCTTAAACATGGCATAACATGGCCTGGTTGGAATGCATGTTTTTTAATCTAATTGTTGTCCTCTGTTTTGGACAGCCTTGAGGCCTTGAAAGGCCATCATTTTTCATGTCCAGCCAACCTGCTGGGTATTTTCAAGTCGTCTTTTGATCTCAGTGGTCCCGCTGATGGTTCAGAAATCCCAAGACCAACCTCCTGGGAAGGTGCTAATACCTTGTAAATAGTGGGATAAAAATACGATATCAACTGGTGCAAGATCGTAAATAATGGGATAAACTACCAATCCCTCAACTGGTGAGTTTAGCCGGACTTCTGAACCATCAAGGCTCATCCCCCAAGTCATCCTCCATGCTCATTCGCTTCAAGCCAGCATAGGCCAAAAAAGTTCCCTTCACGTCGCCGCCTTGCAGCTTTCGCAACCTGACCATTTCCGTGGCATGTATAAAACAGATCCACATGAGGCAACGGCAACAAAACCCTTGAGCTGACATCAACCATGAAATCCTGATTGGTTGATAGGGATCCGTATGATGGCGCATTATGATCCATATATAACTGGGTAGGAATTTATCCCCTTTGTACAACAAATAATTAGGGTTTTGATCGCACATGCTGTATGAATCAAGCCAGAAAATGTATCAACTAATGGCAAATTTTGGTGCTCTGGGGCCACACGCTGCTTTGGGACTTCAATCTGGCCCCTAAGAGTCCCAATCTTTTCATTTTCGGGGATCCCAAAACCAATCCAAACCACCGGGCCGGGCCCCAAAGCACCAATTTGCCATTAGCTGGATGTAGAGATGCACTCCGGTAAACTAACATAGCTGAATGAAGATGTATTTCAATTTCCTATCAAAAATCGGAATTTTCCATTTTGTACATCATGGAATTATCATGCTTCTTTTTTGTATCACCTGGCTGTTGCCTGCTGGCGGCACTAGTGAGCCTTTTTTGTTGTCTGCTCTTCCTTGAAAAAGAGGACGTCCAAAATGAAAGTACCTTCCTTGTTCCAGTGGTTGAAATATTCAGGTTCCATTTTCGTTGTCAGCGGTGTTTCTAGTATTTCTATTTGAAAATGGAAGGAAAAAACACTAAGCAGCTGCATAACCTGAGTCCATGGCAAACAACGAAATCGAACTTCTTCTTCATCCTTTGCACTGTGTTTTTCTTTATGGTCCCTAGAATCTAGAAATGGTGCTGTACACAGGCCAGAGTTTCCATTGATTTTTTGGGGTTGCAAATACTCAAAGCCTTTGGTCTTCCAAAACCCATGTGTTTTGTTTCGAAGATTTGGGATGCAAAATCGACAAAACCTTCAAGTTTCAACCAAAAAATCTCAAAAAATCATCAGACTCACCTGCACTTTGCTTCCAAAACCAACCCCCAAGCTTACCTTCCATACAATGCCCTACTTAGAGCTTCAGGATACTTAGTACGTGGATAGTAACCAGGGGTATAACCTCTATAAGTGGGTTATATGTCCTCTAACTAGGGTTATAAACCTACATATAACCAGTTACTAAGTATCCTGAACCTCTAAGTACCAAATCTTTCCCCCCCAAAAAAAAAACATGAAAGAAAACCCGACCTTGTTTGCACATTGCCTCGGAAGTTCACACATTTCACCTTGGGATTCTTGCTATAAATCTGCGCCTCGGGTCCGACGGTCCGAGGGAAGCATTGAAGGGATGAAGAAAAAAAAAACTGAACAAATCCTGGTGTTTGCAAAAACTCAGTGGATACACCCCCGAAGATTAACATGGAACCTGAGAATACACCCCTGGAAAAGGAAAATCATCTTCCAAACCATCATTTTCAGGTTCTGTGTTAATCTTCGGGGGTGTAATTGGATTGGATATTGGATGATCCAATTTAGAAAAAAAAACCTCTGGTAGTTTTTTAAAATAGCGATTGCTGGAATGAATCACCATCTGCAAAATAGGAAATACATCTTCATTCAGGATCCATTTTCCAGCCAGCTATGTTAGTTTACTGGAGTGTAAATTTGCATTCCTAAGTGAGTTTTTTTTGTTGTTGATTCCTGGCAGTCAAAGTTTGATTGGAGCTCCAAAAATCTCACCTCGCCTGTCTTCGCAATGAAGCAGTGCCAATCAAACTGCCCTCCGGAAAGTCCTGATTTCGTAGACTCGGCAAAAAAAAACACAACGTCCGGCAAAACGCTAGAAACAGAGAGAGGTACATGCTCCGTAAAGAAACATATGTAGCATTAGCAGGCCGAGAACATGGAGAAAATGCAGCAGCAAATTGCAGTGAAGTATATATACGTATATATATGTATATATATGTCTTGCATTTTCTGGAAAACTGGGCATTCTCTATATCCAGTTGTGAAGATTCATCCGCAAACCACCCAAGCAATAGAAGTTGGTTTGTACCGGGGCGCTCCATGGCATACAAGGCTGTCATGGACCCAAGTTCTTTTTAGATTTTTCCCAGGCCTTTAAATACATCCTTTCTTCAATTCAAAACTAGGAAACTGGATATTATGACCACTTGTGATTTTTTAAGACTTCCCAAAGAAAAACAATCCAAACACCTCCAGATTTTTTCAACACAAATCCCTCAAAATCTACGGCCTCAAAAATTTCGCCCACCACCACCCCCCTGTTGAAACACCCTTTCCTCGATACATGTGATCTTCTCAGGATCGCCACTGATGAGCACATCCCGGGTATCCTACCGGGATCGTCGTGAAAAACAACCCCAAAGGGAACGTCGGGGTAAACCAACAGCCAGCTATATACATAGGATTCCCTTACTAAACCACCACCATTTGGGGCGACCAACTGGCGGTTTGGTTGCTACAAATTGCCCCCGGCACCATGACATGACCGAAAATCCCCGGAGATTTTTCGGAATCGCCTCACGTGGCAGCATGGTGCACAATTCGGTGTCAGGGATCAATTCAGTTGGCACATCCTTGGTGGAATGCACGCAGAAATCCACCTGGCAACAAGGCAACCGTTAGGGCAGAGAGATGGGGAAGAAATAGCAAGGCTGTGCTTGCTACCCTATCCTTATATCAATGGAGTTTCCTTACCTGGTAGATAAGTGGTATATTTGCCAATTGGGTGATTATATGGTACCTACCTCCTATCAAGGGAACCAGGTGGAAGCGATTGATTATATATCTCATCCACCGTCATTGCTGTTTGGGGTATTTTAGGGATTTGCTTTCTGTGTGTTGGGAACATCTGCAAACCAAGACGTCATGTCCGGTTTAGATCAGCGTGCATGGCGATGCCGTTTCCAACATGTTTTTGTTGATATGTCTGTGTATAATCCCTCCTAAAAGACCGCTAAATGAGAGGATAGTTCTCTTTGTATTACGGCAGGAGTGCAACAAAAACTACTTTCATATAGTGGTATATCCCAGTTATAGACCCTCACCCTCCAAAGGAAAAAGAAAGAACCTGAAACCCCCTCTTCAAAATAAATATCGCGCTTGGCTTCTGGTTGGAAGTTCTCCCAGCTCGATAAGGATACGGAAACAAGCCCAAAGGACATTCTTTTCATACTGTTGACGGAAGAAATCCCAAACAACCACCTGGGATGTATAAAACCGCGTAGATTATGGGATGTTTACCATATTAACTGGTGCAGGATTTGTTCCATCAACAGTATCAAGACCCATCTGAAAATATAACCACAACAAAATACAACCGCAAGCTGCAACACTTCATAACTTATAATCGTACCATAACCGCAACGACGAAAAGGTCATGCTACATAACTATACTACGATTATACGCTACAGTCCCAAACAAACAAATCAACCAACAAATGAAAAAACGCAAGAGGTGAAGCAATGAAAAGTTAGATGTAAAAGAGCAAATGAAAAAAACGACGTTTCGCGTCTGGTGAAAAGCGTGTCGTAAATCAAAACCGGAATGAGGTGAAACGATGAATTTTCGGTGATGTGTTGAGAAATGAACAAGGCAGATGACAAATGAATGGGGTGGATATGTACAATAAACAATGCACAAGCCTGCATTTCAAAAAAAAATACATAAACTAATGCCTAAACAACAACAAAAGGAGCAATGAATAAGGCTAGGTGAAGACTTCATAAGAGTGCAAATGGAAAAATGAAAGAGGTGGATTCCGGTGAAATGATTCAGACTGAAGTTCGGCTGTGAGAGTTTACAATTGATCGCAGCGTGTGCATAGTGGCCATAGCTTAGTATCATTATATTGAATATATCTACTGTATAAATAATGAAAATGCAACTGTATATTCATATTGATCTAATATACACATATGCATATATATATATATATATTTCAAATATATTTCAAGTTGTTAAGGCATTTGAATCATTTTCAGTACCTACTACTCACGAAGTGCATGACCCTACATCTCTACCCTAAACCTTCGCAAATCCGAAACCAACCAGCTAGCCCCCAAATCGCCAAAAATTCACACATCTGCGGTTTACCCAAAAAAAATCAGCCACAAAAATATATAAAAACGAAATCTTAAGATCCCTTCTTCAAGCATTTTCACGCTTCAACCACTCTTCCAGGGGTCATTATATTACCAAACCCAAACAATGACACCATTGTAATGGAATCCCTCAAAACTACCATATATTTGCATTGTTTGATCCCAAATGGGTAATTTACTCTTCCTCCCACACTCATGGTTCAGTGGAAGATGGGTCACTCCAATATGAGTTTCCTTTCATTTCGGGGAAAAGTTTGCCACTTTCCATGATTCCTGTGACCTTCCCCTCCCGAAATTTTTGTATCTAACAACAGATCTCCCCGACTCCCTTTCGGCCTCTTTACTGGCTAAGGCTACATCCAATTCACGAGTGAAGAGGCCTTTGCCACCAATCTCGGCTAAGGAAATCTCCAAGCGTTGATCTCCTGAAGATTTCACTCCAATTGGGATCCTTTTCGGGGGATAGATGGATGTACACCTACCAACATACCCCTATGAGAAATCCCTATATAAGCCCTAAATTGTGGATACACCCAATGGTTAGGGGTACACCCAATTGTCCCTTGACCTTTTGGAACTGGTTTCATCCGATGTCATCCATCAAATCTCAAACGTTTGATTCGCTTGCTGCTTGAACTCAAAAAAAATTGGTGATGTTGAAAATGATTCCCTTAAAAATACTACCCCCAGAAATTTCCCCGCGCAAGTCCCGAATTTATGGACCATGTGTTTCAGAGAACATTCCCGATATGATACAGAATAGTATTGAAATTGGATGAAAATCATTTTCTATCACTTGCAGGTCACGATTTATTGATTTCTATTGTCATTGTTTCCCATGTCACTTGGCATCAGTACCGTGACACTACACACCTCCAAGTCCACCAAAATATCCAAAAAAAAGACATCCAGATGAGCAATAGAAAATGTCTACCCACCTTTCCGAGAAATAAGGCCTTATTAAGGGATTCATTATCCTTTAATTTGGTATTACTAGGGCTTACAAAAACGGGAAAACAGGAATCAAAAAAAACTTGTTTTTTTTTGTCGTATATAAATACAAGCGACCTCTAAGTTTCTTTGGTACATATCCACCACCCATTCCCAAAAAAAAAAACATGAACCACGCATTTCAACCATTCAAGCAATTTCGCCTGTGGTCGAAATGATTCTGATTTCCACAGCATCGTCGCCAGCCAGTTCTGGGAAGGCCTGCCCACAAAAGCCAACTCTTGTCTTCCAATAATCTAAGAAAAACTGGTTGGAACATCTATCTGCACTGCCCCAAAAAAAAGTCAACAACAACACCAAATCCTCAAAATGAAAGGAAAACTCCACCTTTTCAAACCGTGATGTTTGGATTCCACATTAAAAATTCCAAGGTGTTCCATTTCTTCATGTTGCCATTTTTTTTAACCAACAAAAAAAATCAGGATTTCGAATCGGTTAGTCAGAAATTGAGGGAGAGACCGATCTCCTCTCCTTTTTTGGTTTTGGCCTAATCTCAGAATCATTTGCTGTTAGGGAGGGTAAGTCTAAGTGGTGGAAGCAACAAGAAGATTTCCAAAAAAAAATGATATGCAAATCATGTGACCATCCCAAACCTTCATTTATGATCCATCTGAATCTTCCCTCCCCCCAGTTTCCTCCACTTCAAAGCAGGTGAAACACCGCGCCTCACCCAAACGTCTCTTAGCCTCGTAGGCCTGTGCCAACGCCAAGGGTGATCCACGTGTGCCCAGCGTCAGCACCGGGCCCTCCGCCCGACGCGCCACGTTTTCGGCCGCGGCGCCACGCGGGTTTTCCCGGCGGGCATTTTGGCGGCGAACCGCCGCGGCCAGGGAGCCGCAGAGCATGGCGCAAGCTGTCAAGGCGGCTCCTGGAAATGGCGTTGGCTGGTTTTTGTTGCTTAAGTGATAAGCGAAAGTTTCAGTTCGATCCATTTTCTACTAAAGCATTGGATGGGAAGGCCAACGTTGCCATTATCCCCCAAAAAAACAATAGCTATTCGTACGCTTTGGGCGTTTGGAGGACTACCTTATGAATTAGACATCTACAAGGCGGAAAAATATCATTTTGGATCACCCTTAACCATCACAATGATTTGATAGATTTGATCCTCAGAATATCCAGGTTCAACAAGAGCCTTCTATGACTTGAAGACCTAAAGAGGAATTCCAGCACCCTCCAAAAAATTGCATCTGAATAATCCGAACACTACTGTTGATGGCAAAAATATCCGGCACCACTGGAAAAGACAATAGTTATTGTTCTTCATCTCTTTATTTCCCCCAAAAGGCCACAAAATTTTCTGTAAAATTCACCCAGCAATTTCATCAAATCAAACTCTGAGGATCTGCCCCTCTCCTTGTCCTGCCGATCTGCTGCTTCCCAACACCTCCGCACGTCCAAGCGACTGCTGAGTGGCCTGCCTGGGCGTCGCACGGGCGGGGCCTCCTACGAAGCTGCTACCCGATGCATAGAGGCCGACAGCAGCAACTGTCACCATGCCGGCGCGAGACATGGCTGGAGATAGGGGGCAAGAGGTGCCAAGAAAGTGGCGTTATCGGCTTCGCGGGTGGCGGGCTTCGGCAGCGTCAAAATTGCGAGCCAAATCTGCGTGGAAATGGTCGAAATGGTGGGGTTTTTGGTGTCAATAACCTCTTTCCACCCCCAAAAAAGCGTCTGCAAACAAAAAGGTCAAGGGCTTTTGACCAGTCCAAAATGGACTATACATTCCAAGTTGTGGGCCGAAAAAAAACTTTCAAAGGAGAATTTATGTTGGAACTATCCTTCCAAAGAGGGCCCCCAAGAAACTAACATGGAACCCAAAAAATTGGTGGTGTTGGGTCGATGTTTCGGGGCATTTTCAGGTGAACCATCCGTTAGCTTTGCTGGATGTGCTTATATTGGAAGGTGAAGCACAGAAAGAAAGATTTGCCAACCATTTATAAATCTGGGCCTGGTGATTCAAAGTGACCTTTTTGGGATGGTGAGTTCACGTGACCCTTTCAAGGGGTTATATAAGTGACCTCCAACGTTTGGGGATGAAAAGGGCACGGCTTGAATCACCTGAAACAAGTTCTTGTAAATCCTTAACCTGAATGTTTCTGCCATTTTGGGTATATAGGATTTCCTTACTAAACTAGTTGCAGGCCTAAACAACTGAAAGTTGATTCAAAGACTGAGGTTGCCAACTCCCGAGGCTTCTCCATGATACTTTGCATCTTACGCTGGAACTCCTCCTCGCGTTTCTTTCCTGATAAGAAACGATTAAGGAAACGAATCTGAACCCAATCGGCTCCCCATGGTGGCTTGGTTTGGGTGTCGTTTTGTGTGTCATTTTTTTTCTTGGAACAAAAAAAATGGACTTGGCACTTCTGCTGGTGACCTTTTTTTGGATACATGGCCGGCCTTTCTTGGGGGATTGTTAAGGGACGACTCGATGGTTAAGAAAACCCATCCTGGCAGTTCTTTGTGACCTTTTTGGGATGGTTAAGTAACCCTTTAAATGGTTAAGTGACCTTCAAATAGGGGATGAAAAGGCCACTTTTAATCACCTGGTAAGTACTAAATCATCAAAATGTTTCATTGTCATCAAAGATTCAAAAAATATGAAATCCTTCATGTGAGGTGAAAAAGGCTGTACATGTCATATCCCCTCCAGCAACCCTTCAAAACCAAAATCCTCTTATATAACGTCTGCCATTTGTTTGGGCTATGCTCCACCCACTGTTCACCCCTTAAAAATTTCAAGACCAGGTGATTTTTCGCCGCCGTTTTCCTCGGGCTTTATCCCCAAACGTTGGGTCGGTCACCTGTCCAACCTTTCAAGAGGTCACGAGGTCACTCGGGTTTTCCAATAGGAAACGATGACATCTTCCAGCCAACCATTTTCAGGGCGAAATATGAGTTTCTCAGCGAGAAACTAACCATCCCAAAAAGGTCAAGATTGCAGAATGGCCAGGTAGAAAAACTTCATCCCCCAAAACCCCCCGAACTCTGTCAGAAGCCCAAGCCACGTTCATCAGCACGGCGCTTGAGCTCTTCTACCTGACGCCGCCTTGGGATCCATTGGGAGGAATGACTTCGGACCCACCTTTGGGAGCACCGATTTTTTTTGTTTTAAGTCGGGCATTTACCGGGGGATGAGACATGTTACTGGGAAGAAAAAAACACTGGATTATGAGGAAAAAATAGGCAAATCCGGAGAATGTCATAACTACAAAAAAAAATCCTCAGGACTTACGAAACAAACACATTCTCCAAGAAAAGGTCCGTGGGTGAACCATTGCTACTTCTTGCGAATTTGGACTCGGAAGGCCACAATCCGAAAGAGTGAACCAGGTGATTCAAGCCGGGGCCTGGCTGTATCAGCTAGTTGGAGGTCACCAACAACCTTTGAAAGGGTCACTTAAGCATCCCAAAAAGGTCACCAGCAGAATTGCCAGGAACCTGTTTATTGTATGTTTATCTGTTCTCGTTTCTGTTCAGTCGACGTCTGTTCACGAAAGTGTGAAACAGAAATGAAAAAAGCCGCAAACGGTGGAGAAATCATCTACTTTCAAACTATAGCTACTAAGCGAGGGTGTGGAATCATGCCCTATACATAACCCAAACAAGGTCGTGAGGGCTGGGTTGAAGCAATGGGGTTTTCAATTTCATCTCAACAAACAAGAGTGACAAATATGCGTTCAGCGAAAAACCTTAGTAAACAACCCCCACGAAGTTCGGGGCCGAAGCAAAGAATCTGAATGTAAGCTATTTCCACCTGGAACCCCAAAGCCCACCAATCTAAAAATGGATGGAAATGGTTATTTCCAACCATTTCCACTTAGTAAATATTTGGTTCATCATCATCCAATTTGATAGCCAACCATTTATAAATGCTTGGCCTTGGGGGCTTCCAGGCATTTTTGTTTCTTGCATCAAAAATCTCCCCCCTCCATTTGAAATTTGGCATCCCCAACTCCTCTTCGGCTTGACGCTCCATGACTTCCTTCATGTCCTACAAAAGACTGTAAATTTCCAGGTGATTTGAGCCGTGCCCTTTTCATCCCCAAACGTTGGAGGTCACCAACAACCACCTTTGAAAGGGTCATGTTTTCACTCATCATCCCAAAAAGGTCACTTTGAATCACCAGGCGTAAAAAGTGTTGTTTTTTCCGCAAGGCGTTGAACTTGTTTTTTCCATTTTTTGGGGGTGGGTGATTCAAGCCATGACCTGGCAAGCCATGGTCACTTCACCACCTTTGAAAGGGTCACGTGTTTTCACCATCCCAAAAAGGTCAAGTTTGCAGAATTGCGAGGATCCATCCATTTTTTGTTCCAAAAAGGCTTTGAAAGTAGTCTTTGTTCTATCTTCTTGTCCCCCCAAAAAAATCTGAATCGGTTTTGTGTTTAATGAACTTCTTCCTTTTGTCTAAAAAAAATCCTTCGTTTTTTTTGGTGCTTGGGAAAAAAAATCAATGGATATTTCTCCACTTTCCGCCGCCACGTTTGCCAAACCTGGATTTGCCGCACCACTTGTCGCGGCGCTTCCTGGCGGTTCGGTCGTGAAAAAACGACCTAAGGGGTGGTCCGGTCCGGACTAAACACATGGGAAAAAACCAAGTGGATTCCGTGAAATCAATAGATGATTTGGGTGTTTCCAAAAATAGGGGTATCTCCAAATCATCCATTTTAATAAGGTTTCCCATCATAAACCATCCATTTTGGTTGGAAACACCCATTTAAACACTCTGTTTTAAAAAAAAGTGGAGAGTCGTGCTGGTTCATTTTTTAGGTCCCGAAAAGAAAAAGAAGGCACTGTGAGCCAGCGGTTTCAGAAACTGGAATGCTGGAATGACGCTTTCACATATGACAATTCCATCGTTTGAGCCACAACTGGGACTTGACCAATATTTTCAAACCTTGCAACCAAGGATGAAAATTCCTATTCAAAACAGCTTGTTTGGAATGATATGTGCCAGCCAACCCGCAACCCCATTCAAGATCGATGTTTTCAAAGATGAGTTTTCCAACTGTTCATTGGATTGGCTATGTTGGAGTTGCTAGTTCGATCGATTCGAAAACAAGAAGCCTTCCATAAATTGGCTTTTTCATCTAAACCATGACTAGTGACGACATCATTCACCAAAAAAACAACACAATCCAGGTTTTGTTCAAGCCGCCGTGACCTTTTCATCCCCAAACGTTGGAGGCCACTTAACAACCAACCCCTTTTTTAAGGGGTCACGTGTTCACTCACTCACTCACCATCATCCGATCGTCTCTTCATCTCCCCCCTGGCTCCCCATGAACCTCCCCTGGCCTCCCGTCTTCGCTCCGGCACCCGGTGTTCCGGTACACGTTCGGGGACGGCCCGCTCCTCGGTTCCACCTCGTGACCGTCCAAGAGGTGCCGAGGCATCCATCGGCCGCTCCGGGACACGAGGCCGTCGCCTGAAACGTCGCTGAAATCCCAAGGCGGTTCACCACCGTTTGGATGGTGCTAAAACCGTGTAAATAGTGGGGTAAACTACCAACCTCCACTGGTTGTTTAGGATTCCTGGTGATTCAAGCCGCCGTGACCTTTTTGGGATGGTGAGTGAAAACATGACCCTTTCAAAGTTGGTTAAGTGACCTCCAACGTTTGGGGATGAAAAGGTCACGGCTTGAATCACCTGGTTGTTAATGTTCCATAATTATTCAAGGATTCTAGTTTGGGATTTTAGGGGAATAGTAACAAGTTTAGGGTGGTGATTCCCCTAATCTTCCCTAAGGTTCCACAAAATGTTTATTGGGAAATGCTTACAGTTCCCCAGTTACCCTTAAAGAAAAAGTCTCATTTTCCAGAACCCGAGGTTCTTAAAACTTCGGGGGCGGAAGTTTAAAATGTTGTGCCCTTTGCAATTTAACAAGATCCTCGTAACCCCCTCTGAAAGATGAACGAGTTTTTTCCGCTAAAAAAGTCAACCCACCATTTTTGAAAAATCTTAGACTTCCTTCTGGATGCTGATTTTCACCCCGACTAAAATCATGGTGAAACTCGGTACCACCAACCAGACTCAAAAATGGTGGCGACCAAGGACTTCCAGGGGACCAGTTCAAAAGGAAATGAGTAATCTGAACCGACAAAATCAATTTTGAGGAAAACATTCGTTAGTTTTCAGGGGAAAAACTTCATGGTGTGCCACTTCCAACGTAACAAAATCCTTCCCATAGACAAAAAAATGTAAAGGATATTTTTTGAATGGATGAGATGGTCGTTTTTTGTTCGTCAATTCTTTTGAAAATGGACATGTTTCAAAATAAGGCTCCATGTTTCGTGAAAACCAATTGACAAAACACAGGATGGAAAAGGAAAAGGGAAGGGAATTCAGGTCGGGAAAGAGATCTTGAAACTAATAGCCAAAGCCCCTGAAAATATGCCATCCCAAAAGGAAATTCATTTTCCAACCGTGCGAACTGTTAGTTTCAGGGAGGTCACATATTTGTTTAGAGAAATCGAGAAGGCCTAGAAGAGCTTCAGCCTAGATTTTTGTTTGTTGATAAAAACCCTCCGTACCTAGGTACTTCAATTGAAAGCCATCCAAAAAAATACCCTGATTCATATGAAAATCAGGAAGGTCCATTGAACTTCTCTTTACCTGGATCTCTTAGTTGGGAAAAGAACCTCTACAGCAATTGAAAAGTCTTTAAAAAGGGCAAAGTCCAAAAAAGGCCCTTGATTTATGTATCTATATATATATATATACATATATATATATGTATATANATTTATGTATCTATATATATATATATACATATATATATATGTATATATCAGGACCCTTTACTACCCTACCTTTTGGTCTCGGCAAGCCATGTATTTTTGTTTGACCTTAAGGTGCCTGTATACCTTTACTTGCGAGCATTCAACAATCTCCACTAACAGAAAAATGTACCCCCCCAACAAATGATTCCCAGCACCTCAAGGGCTCATCACGCCGTGACCTCGGGCAGTGGTCACATCCTCTTCAAATTTTAGGGTCAATGCCCTGTTCACCAAAAAACCATGTTTATTTCTTCAACGTGGCTTACCTATACGCCCATGGGTTTAAAACACCATTCCAGAAAAAAACAGTCACGGGGTGTTTTGTCTGCAACAAGTTGCAGTTTCTTTTTGTATTGCATGCATTCCAGTGCCAATTCAGAGGGCCCTCTCAATTGTTCCATCGTTTGGCTTCATTTGCCACCATATGCTTATTTATATATATAATATGTTTATATATATATATATATACATTTATTATATATGTGTGTATATATATAGTATATCTATACATATATATTCAACGTTCTGCCAAGCACAACCTTTGGTACTTGTAGCATTCCACCACTATTTTTTTTGTTTAACAAAAGTTGTATACTTCATTAAACTTTGCCAACCCATTCAAGCCTTACAGACTTTACCCAGCAAAAATCCACCTCTCCAACCAATTCTGGCTTCCCCAAGTCCAACAAAACCCATCTGAGCAGAACCCCGACTCGCCATTCCCATCGTTGTTCCGCTCGTTGTGCTGCTCCTGTTCCTGCCGCGCACGCTCTTGCCGCCTCCGATTGTAGGCCTCAGACTTCCCCCGCCATCCGTGTCCGGGTTGCAGATTCTAATCCTTTACTGGGATGGAAACCCGATTTCGATCAGGAATGATGAGATGATGAGATACTTTTGGTATATAGGTGTTTTTTTGGGGGGGTGAACCAAAAAATAGAAGTCTACCTGCAGTTTTATATGGGTGGGCTTTTGTGAAAATCTCAGCGAATGATAATTTTGATGGAAGAAATCCTGCACCACATGGGATTCATAAAACCCTGTAAACAATGGGATAAACATGGATAAACTACCTATCAATTAGTGCAGGATTTCTTCCATCAACAGTAGTTTTTAATGTATCTCTTCGTGAAGTCTTGGGATTGCAGCTTTTGGGACGAAGGAATCAAAGTGGCTACACCCTAGCAAGAAAAGAAGGACTTGACTTGACACCTCAAGTATTGCAGGTTTCTCATCTTTGCCAAGTTTCCAGATATTCCCAATCAATTGTTGGTGACAAATCAGCAACCTTCGTTTGTTGCAGGGGATAAAAGTTCAATCTCGCAACAAGATTCTGGAACCATTATGGCCGGTCAACCTACCTGCCACCTGATGTACCCCCCCCAAATAAGGGTTTAATAGCCGGCCTTCTTAAGGGAAACCAATGGTTAATAAGCCCCTTAACCGCTTGATTTTCCGCGCAAATATCCTTGGCCACGTTGATTTATTTTCTTTTAATTAGGTGTTGAAGACACCAATTATAAACATCGAAGTGTATGTCCCCAATTCCTATGACCTTCAAACTCACCAAAAATGAAAATAAATAAATGAAAAACTAACAGCCAAAATTCCCTTGAAAATAGGCCTGTTGCCCCAAGAAGGAAATTCATTTTCCAACCGCCCTTTCACTTTTATGAGTTTTTGTTACAGTAAGAAAAAAGTCTTTGGTTCCATCTCCCGAACTGAATGGGCACGCTTTTAACTTCATCTGCTTCAACGTTTCAACATGCGTTTTTGTTCCACGAAAAAAACAAACACACGATCGCTCCCCCCCAAAAAAAAAGGAAACCTGGGTTCCAAACATCAACAAAATAGGCATGCGAGACATCTCGGGGAGGGGCCTTGGGAAAAAGCGGCGTTCCATTCGTCACAATACACATTTCAACATTTTCCAACGGTTGATTCTTTTGACAAGACAACCGGAGCAAGCTAGAGAGTGGTTGTTTTCGTGGTTACGAAACCAGATTATGATTAGGAAGACTGTCCTACAGAGAGGACCCCACTTCTTCTTGTATACCATTATTGTGTAGCTAATTAAGACATGGACATAGGAGTCCTTGTTCCAAAAAGCAGCTGGTTACACCCCAGAAATTTAACATATATACCCCGAAATGCCGATATTTTAAAAAAGGAGATACATTTTCCAAACCATCGCATCGCCTGTTGGTCTCTGCCACGACAGCCTGTCCCTACTTCTTTGGTGGGATCAGGATATCACATAGAAAACTCAAACGGAATAATTGAACTCCATGATATGTTCAGAAGACTATACAACCTTCGACCAACGAGAAGACAACTTCAAGATCCGAGAATAAGCCACCAGATATCAAGCATCCTCCGAAATCAGAAGAAGAAGGCAAAACTTCGTTTTCGGGGGTGTAAATGAATCATGAACTGTTCTTAGAGCTATTTATCCTATTGACAAAAATAACAGCTAGTTCAGTTGCTACATGCAAATGCCTCCAAAACATCAGACAGCCTATCCTACCGTTTGAGTGTTGATAGAAGACTCTGTCGTCTTTTTTTTTGTTTAAAAGAAAAAACATACCCTGGAAGTCCAAGACCAAACAAAGAATAGTTTTTGGGATGATCCATGTAAAGGATTCCTTACTACCAACAAACAAACAAAGTTTGGTCTTTGGACTTCCTGGGCATACATAGGCATAGTCCTTCATTTGCTCAAATCTCCTTGACTCGAAATATGGTTTCAAAAAATGGAAAAAAACAACGATAGATGATCTTTGTCGGAAGTCTGTGCATATATACTTGCTGAGTCGACTTTGTATCTTCTTGGTATACATACAAAGAATGAAAACATGATTATATGTGCTGGGGTCTAAACTCTCTATATTGGGGATGGTCATCCCACCTTTAGTAGGAAATCCATATATTGGGTATATAAACCCCCAATCATTGAAACAAAGATGTTCAATCTTCACGGACGACGAATACCCAAAGCTGTGGGCCGCAATGTTGGCAACATCCTGAAGTACTTACAACCCTTAAAACTAACGGCTGAACACCAAAAATCCCCCAAAGTTGAAAAGAAGTTCCTCTTCCAAACCATCATGTTTACTATCCAGGCACTATTTTTTGGGGGAGTACACCCTCCCTGAAAGGTAGCTCCTAAAAATGGATGGTTGGAATACTACTACTTTCCTATTGGGTCTCGGCCTACTTTCAGGTGCTATGTCAGTTGCAGGGAGGGTATCATGAAAAATCTCGCATGAAAAAAATATTCCATTAAATGGTGGGTTTAATGGTGATGGATCCCATGGTAGAAAGTGTAAAATCAACTGAAAAACAAATCCAAGCTTGTTATCATCCCCCCACACAATTGGTCAATGGAGGTTATTGAGCATATAATCACCGAATTGGCAATATATACCATTTATATACCACTTATGTACCACTTATATACCAAACACTTGGGTAAAGAATCCTCTCTCCAAAAATGGCTGCATCACTAGGTGCCCCGGTCGGCCGGTGGTGGCTCCTCTCGTGCTGGTGAGCCTCGGGGTTTTTCCCAGAAACCCACGGGGACGGGGGCCGAAACTTAAAAGCCTTCACTCAATGGTTGTTTCATATAACCCCGGACCCCCCCCAAAAAGGCAAGGACTATTTTTTTGGTATATAAGTGGCATTCATTTCTGCCAATTGGAGGATTGATTGATTCAACTCATGGGTAAACTGGTGGGTTTTTCATGCAAAAAACCTCAAGAAAAAGGCAGCCGATATGAATTTCTGGGTCTAAGGATTCAACCATTCAAGGGACAAGGATGGGTGTAGCCCCTTAACCATGGGATTTCGCATAGGGGATTTCCCATAGGTAACTACGTGGTTGGGGGGTACATCTAACGGGATCCCCCCCATCAACAACAAGAAATACACACAATTTTTTTTTTGGGGGGGGGGAAGTGCATGTTTTCGGCGCTAGAAATCTTTTTTGCTCTGAAACTACCCGCTAGTTTCGGGTGTAACTTCAATCTTGGTGATTTTTTTGGGGGGGGCAAGGGGGTTCGGTTTTGCTTTCAAAGAGTTGTTAGGTGGTAGTGTGAATCGAATAATGATTATGGAGATGATGATGATGATGATGATGATGATGATGATGATGATGATGGTTTTTCTTCAAGCTAAAATGAGCACTCAAAATTCTTGACAAAACGAATAAGACCTGCACATACATTGATACTAAATATGATCAGCTTGGCTGGACCCAAATGGCACTGTATGCGCCACGACCACATGGTGAAGTATATACCTCTTCGGGATCACTAGTTGGGTGAAATCACAAAAAAAATCATCCAAGGAATTCGAAAATCACTGGCTTGGGCTGGCAGCAACAACAACAACAACAACAACAACAACAACAACAACAACAACAACAACAACAAACCGAAGTTTCAACCCCAGAACCACCCCTGAGATCCCTCGCTGGCACTCCTGAATTCAAAAAAAGGTGAGCTTTCCAGCAACGTTAAACCCTTGATGGACGGGTAGTTTGTGTATTGAGAATCTAATATTGATGACAGAGTTGGGAGAGAAGGTAGACCGGAATAAGAAAATATCGGTCATGCATGATAGGGAAGACGGAAGCATTATCAGGTGGAAAATGGGAAATTAACCATTCCCAAGAAGCGGATGGAACCTGTGCAAGATGATTGGAAGGAGAACGAAGCAGTCGAAGTGGAAGATGAAGGTGTTTGAGAGACGGAAGAGTTTGGGAGAAGACTTTTTAGATCGCCACCAGTTCCAAATGGTGGCCTTGGCTTTAAGAATGGAGGAGGAAGTGAGTTGCTTAAGAGATCGGGAAAGAGAAGAGAGGTTCGAACGAGATCAAAGAGAAGCGGAGGAATGAAGCTGAGAAGGGGGAAGTAAAAAACAGAGGTGGGAATGGTGGAGACAGGAGTGTCATCGAGTTGAAAAGAGACAGTGGAGACACGGGAGAATTTGCAAATATGAATGTCGTGTCCAGTGGGTTGATATTCAGGCCAAAAGGTAGTAAATTTCGCAGTGATCATGGAGTAGGTACTAGACGGAAGTTGAAAGAGAAATTGGTCAAGTGGGCTACTTTAACCATTAGATTCACGGAAGGTTGGTGCAAGAGGAGGAGAAGATGAGTCAAGCTCGGTGAGAATGTCCTGAAAAATGGATTTGGTATGTAGTTGGTTGAAGTCACCGCCGATAATGCGGAAAGGGTGGGATCGACTAGTATCCGTTCTTGGGTGCTTGTGCAAGGTTTTAGCGAGACTACCTACATGTTCTGGGTGCAGGTAGACATTTATTAATTCAACAGTGATGTCTCCAACGGAGATAGAAACGGAAAGAATGTATCCTAGTTCAATGAACGAAGCAGAAGGAGTAAGAGTTTTAGGAAGCAAGATGGCAACTCCACTAGAGGATGTATTAATGGCAGGGACGTGCGTGATGGTGCAAAAAGGGGACTGTAGAAGGAGGTGGTTGTATTGTACTAAGCCCCATTGAGTTTCCTGAAGGAAGCAGATGTGCTTTTGAGAAGGTTTAAGAATGTGATTCATTTTGCGTGAAGAAGTCTGATGAATAGTTTTAAGAGATGAAGGATTCCACGCAAGTAAGGGAGAGAGCTTAGAGAGGCTGTAGTCCAGCGTTACTGCTGCGCTAAACTCCCTCGCTTCAGTTAGCTCATGGGCTTCACTTTCTGTGGCTACCTACATCTCTCTGCTTACTGCTCTCCTCATTAGTTCCCTTCGCTTCTTCTACTCCGCCACTTCCTCCTAAAGAAGTGTGTTGGAGCAGCGATAGCGAGAGAAATGACGTCGAGGGAACGTATTCGAATGCGTGGAAGATCGAAGGCGATCTTATGGGTACGAATGAGATCGCGGAGGTCAACAAGAAGTTGCTGACAAACCAGCTTAGATTGCCAGTTAAAAGGAAGGGTAGAGACAAGTTTCATTGATAAGAAACAGGAAAGGGAGAGAGAGATTCAACTTGAAAATCACTGTTACTTGAGAAGAAGGAAAGGAGAAGAATCTTATGAAAGTGCGGAACAATATGTCCACGCAGAGTCACAAGATTTTAACCAAGAAGGAAGAATACAAAGAAGGAGCAGAGAAGGTGGAGAAAGAGAGAAAATAGGTTAGGGAGAAAAAAGAAGAAGACAAGAAGGAGAAAATATCCAAGAAAGTGCGAAACAATATGCCCACGCAGAATCTTAGACAGAGACCAAACGACCTTGGCTGACATTCCCATAGGATTCATGGGACGAACGGTGTATTTACCTACGTTGAACCAAACGTAGGAAAATATACCAGTCCCATGGATCCTATGCAAAGCCACCATGTTTTTGCTCAGTGCTCCGGTGCTGTCTGAGATTGGTGACGTCCGTGCTTATCCTACGAAACCCAGGTTGGAATGGGGTTTAATGGCATCACTCTTTGAGAGAAACCTCCCATATTTGTTTTTGATGATCCACTTCTGGCTCTTTTGGGGGCTTTAATCCAAACCATGGCTAAATGGAAAACAAAAGCCAATGAAAAAACATCATTCAGCTTCCGATTACATGTTGCTGGAAGATTCCGTTTTTTCAAACCTCAAAAACCCAGATACGAAAAAAAAACTGCCATTTTTGTCAATTTTTGGTCCGATTTTGTCAACGGTTGTGGTCCGTCAGTTCATGAAGTTCATGAGTGGTCATCTTCTTCGCTCCAATGAAATTCGACTGCGGAAGACTTTTCCAAATGGGTGTTTCCTTAAATGGTGGTACCCAACAACCATGGGTTTTCCTACTAAAAATGATCATTTTGGGGTGTTTTTGGGGTACCATCATTTTTGGAAACACCCAAATCAATCTTGGCCCATCCAAAGTTCTCACTTCTGTGCTTTTTTTCATCATAAGGAGCTTTTTGAGGCAAAAACGATTTTTGGCCTCCAAACTGGTGCCTTAAACCCATGCAGCATCTGCATGTGTTTAAGGCTGGATTTTTTTTGGGGGGGGAAGCTCTTTCCTTCCCTTTTGATGAGATATGTTCCTCGGTAAAATTAGGATCCAGTTCCGGCAAGCTTTTAGGAAGTGATTTTTGTCCCAGGATACGAAGATTCGATCTCAAAAAGCAAAAATGCTTTCCAGGAAAAAAAAAGAAAAAAACGCGGCCTGTTTTAGATCTTGTATCTTCCAGGTTGTTAAGCTGTAAGCTGACCCCAGTTTCTAGCTTTTTTCTCCTAGATACGACGACCACATCTTGCAACTATGTTCCAGCTTGACCTCAAAAGACAAAAATTCTGCACTTGGGGGGGAGGATTTTCTAATTTCTCTCGTAAGACTTCAAGACTTATCAAATAAAATTTATCTGTCTGGGACCTCACCCCCCGAGTTCACTAAGATGGCTGGCTGGAACATCCACCATGAATGAGTCGATGAATTTCCTATTGAAAACTTGGGATGTTACAGCAAGCCATGTGATTGTTTTTGGGGCGTTACTTCTCCTTTCTTTTCCTCCTTTTCGCCAATGCTTGGAGGATCATCCCAGGACTTGGATACGTGGTTCATAACCAGGCTGCGCAAGTTGTTGTTGTTCTAAGGATCGGGCAACGTGGGACCCGAACTCCAAATGGCTGAAAAAACATGGGGGGGCGATCCGATCACCACTTACTTCATCCTGGGGTCCCATCCCGGGTTTGCCAGAATCACCTGAAACAACCCTAAAAAATAGGAGAAACCCGAAACCATCACCAAGGGACAAACGCTACCCTGTCAATCTTTAGGGGCCCGATTTTCCCATAGTAACTTTCGGTTCTTATGGTGGACCCCCACCCTCCAAGTGCATTTCTCCCCCTGAGCAAGCCGACGACTCACTTTGACGACGTTGGCTTTCTCGGCGATGGTAGGGCCTCAGGAGATGAAGCCTAGGATTTCCCATGAGAAATCTAAGGATACTACCCCCCCCTCCCTGAAATGCCACGTTTACTAACCCTCCAAGAAACGATCACATATCCCAAATCATCTTCAAACATACCTTTAAAAGAGGATATGTTAGTTATCAGGAGGGTACCCCAAGAAATATGGCCTTTTCTTGTTCATTATATCCACCATCCCTTAATAATTCCCCTTTTTGTTTGAGCCTTATTTCTTGGGCAAAACGGGCAAAACGTGGCATTGGGGAGGGTACCCCCGTAGATTTTGGTTAACAAGGACCCCCGCAACGCCAAAACCACAACCCCTACTAATAACTGAGAGGTATTTCATCACCAAAAAGTAACCCAACCAACCGGGGTGCAATGATCACGGAAACTCACTTGAGATATGTTTTGACTTGATTTTTTTCACCAGCAGATTCCACCTTTTGACGGCTCCATGCATCTTTTTTAAACAAAACAAAATCCACATTTTCCGTAGACTTCTTAAACGGAGTTTAATTGGTTGGCTTGGGTCATCCCATCAAGAATTGTTTCGTGAATCAAGGGTACTCTTGAAGGGAGAGAGTAGAAGCTCACTTGGGCAATCGTAAAACAAAATCTAAAAATTTTCCCACTTCCTCATCTTCCCAGGAAGTTGTTCTGACCGAGCTCCCAACGCTTCCTCTCGAGCGTTGCGGCCTCATCATGGGTGACACACGACCCTTGGGGAATTTTCCCGATAAACACTGGGAGATTTTTTGTGGGTTGTCCATCAAAACAGTGTCATTTTAATTAAAAATGGGGCGCCAGGATGCAATGATTGGAAGTGATAAAAAAAATTAAAGAAAAACGGCATCGCTTTCTGAAAAGGGATGCTGGTGTTGACTAGCATTCTGGGAGATCACAAACAAAGTATCATGCGATGTAGATGGCTTGGAGTACCATCTACAATACCAAACTTATCATCTCTGGATGAAAGGCCTCTCAACTGACCGGGAGGACAACATCTTTTTTCCACATGTTTTCCCTTCAAAAAAAAAATCTCATCGAAACTGGAAAATCGAAACCCAAAAAAAAACAAGCATTATGGGTTTTTCTTCATCTCACATTGCCACCCTGTCAGGTCACCTGTCCCACCAGGGAAGGGAAAATTCCAAAAATCAAAAAAGAAAAAGCTCCGCAAACAAATCTCCCCCGCAAAAAAAAAAAAGATCCAAATCATCAAACCTTACCACCCAAAAACACACTTCTGCTGCTGACCCTTTTTTTTGGGGGGGGCATAGGACAAAAATCATGCCTCTCAAAGGTTGGCAAACAACTGACCAAACTTCCCGGGAAACCCAACCTCGTGATGGATCGGGAGGTGCCTCCCAGTGAAGCCAGATGCCCAACAAATAGGGAACCCTTGGTTTCTACTCCCCCCAATGAATTCCATCCGTGATGCGAAATCCGGAGCCCCAAGGGAAGAAATCTTGAACTCCAAAAAAGATGCGGAGTTCTATGTGATGATTTCTATTACTAATACTAAGAACATGTATGGTTATAGTAATGTATAGATATTGCCTTTGAAATGAGACTGCAGTGGCAATCCATCACGACATGACAGAGCAAAACGGAAAAAAAACAACTTACTTTCCATGAGCCATTATATTGGCTGTTTCATAGGGATCCTTATGTGATGGTTTACGAAATGATCCCTACATAACTGGGTAGCATAATATATATATACACATATAATCCCCTATAATTATACCCTAAACAACCAGGGGCCCTTTTTTTCACGGCTCACTTCATGATTCCATGATATGCGTGACCTACTCCCATCTTATCCGACCCCACCTTCTTGTACTGCTGTGGGCTTGCCATCTCACCTGTTCAACGTTGGACTCTCAACAAGCTGCCCGTCATTTTTCAGGAAACGCCCCCAAGTCACAGTAGTCGTGGAGCGACTATGATGCGCTAAAACTTTGTTGCCTGAATCCCCAGTTTGGGTCTGAAATTTGAGCCTGCAACAAAATCCCACCCAAAAAACAAACCTAGATATAGGTGCTGAATTTTCTTCCACCGAAACGGAGGGCCAAACGGTGTGGCTTTCAGTTGTATGGAAGTGGTACAGGTGGAGCGACAAAGTGATGGACCAGTGATTTATCAACAACTTGACAAAGGTGAGAGTTCCGAGACTTCTCTGAAGTCTAACTCCCAGCCCCCTACCGAAAAGAAAAGAAATAAAAATAAAACTACACCCCCGAAAACTGACATGGATACCCAAAAATGATGGCTTGGGAAGGGTATATAACTCCCTTGAAAAATGGCAACTTTTGGTATCTATGTTAGATTTGTGGGGTGTACGTCTATTGAATCCCGCCCCCCCCAAAAAAAAAGCGGCACACCAGGAGACAACACCCACGGTTCCATTCCGCTTTTTGTCACTCAACGCAGCGAACTCGTAAAGGGAAGTAATTTCATGCATACAAGTCAGCGATCTGAATTAGAAAACAACCCTCTTCATGGCCAAAGGTTTATTTCTGACCATCATTTAGAGGCTTTGTTGGCGCAAGCCCATAGATGGGCCTCCTAGTTTTACTCCAGAAAATCACCAACTGGTTTACCCTCCAAAATCAACGATTCAAACGACACAAATGGACCACCAGACTTTGCTGAATCGTGGCTTCCGTTTGGACCGTTCGAATCGCGGTCGGGATGGTGGCAGACCACCACCTTAGACCTCCCCAGCACCTGGGCAAGATTGGCTTTTCAAGACCACGCGTGCATCAAAGGGTTTCATCACCTTGGCGTCGGGTGCGGTCTGAAGACCGATGTTTTTTTCTTGGTTGGTTGGTTGGTTGGTTGGTTGGTTGGTTGGTTGGTTGGTTGGTTGGTTGGTTGGTTGGTCGGTCGGTCGGTCGGTCGGTTGGTTGGTTGGTTGGTTTGTCGGTTGGTTGGTTGATCGGTTGGTTGGTTGGTTGGAATGTTGGAATGGCCTTACTTGCTTTTTTTTCGAAAAGGCCTTGCATACCAATCCAGTGGTTTCATGCATTTTTAGGTTTAAAAAAAAAACAAAAAGCCCACCAGTTCGACCCGCAGAAGCACCTGTTTTGGGTGGGGCTTAAGAAAATGACGGTTCATCCCCGAGCCCCTATTTTTTGGGAGGAGGATTTCGCACCGAGTCAACCGGTGGATTTTTGTTCAACATCCGTAGTGGTGGTGGGGTTGACATTGGGAGATTTTTTCATGATAACTGTGATAACTTATTTTTTTATCAACACGGCTCAGCAACTGATAAGTTAAATATCCCAGGTTTTTGGTAGAGGCTTTTGTTCTTGTAAAAGGAGCTTGAAATGGCACATCAAAAGGTAAATCCATCTTCGAGCACGAACAAAAAAACGAATCTTAACAATCCTGCCTCTCACGTTTTCGATCGAGTCGCCCCCAAAAAAAAAATATAATGCTTTTCAGCGAAAAACCCTAAAAAACGCCACACGGTTCCGAGATCCAAAACCACTTTTTAAGGGCAATTTTTTTTTGCACTGGTTTTGTTGGGGCCAAAATTCAGATGCACCGAAAACCCTCGGAACCATCTTGAGAACCATCCAAATTAGAAACCCCGTGGAGTTGCAGCGACTCCAAGTGGTGAATCGATCTTTCTCGCGGAACCGAGCCACAAATGTCGGAGTCCAAACCATATGAAAAACCGAGATACATTGACAATAACGTGATCTTGATCTGGGCAGTATCTCACCTGCGGCAACATAGAACACAAGCAAAAAAATTGTCGCCCACAAATTGCGTCCATGCTGCTTGGTTCATGATGAGATTTCCAAGAAACAGCTGTGATGATGTCATTTTTCGGTAGTTCAGCTAAATCAATAGTGATCCCCAACAATAAATTGGGTGTTTGTGCATTTCTGACCAAATTTTTGATCTCAAAATCAAAAAAAAAAATGGTGCTGGAATAGGAAGAAATCAGGGTGTACTCAGGCTAGTTGATTTTCGGAATATGCCATAAGGGTGCGCAACAGCTGCAAAATTCCACGGCGGTGTTTTGCAGTTTTTTCACCGTCATTTCGCATGAACTAGGTGTCCAACTACCCAAAACAAAGATGGTTTTTTTGGTCACCAGACATGTATGGGAAGTCGATTGGAAATAATGGACCATTCCCCTGACCGCAATACTGTTGATGGCCAAAATCCTGCACCAGTTGAGGTTGGCAGTTTATCCCATCATTAACAGGGTTTTATACATCCCAGGTGGTGAGCCGGATTTCTTCCATCAACAGTACCATGGGTGAACTCTACTGCCCAACTGGTGGCTTAAACCATGCACAGCCAACAGTTGACATTGTCCAAGGAAATTGCGCTTTTCTGAGGGAATGGTCATCCCGGCTTGGTACAAACGGCATTCCAAGGCCGGGTGACTTGGAGGATCATCCCAGTTAGTAGTTACAGTAGTAACCCCCATAGGCCTCATTTGGAAGGGGTGCCACAACCCGATCCTTAGGGGACAACAACGATCACCATGGTTATTAACCACGTATCCAAGTCCTGGGATGATCCTCCAAGTAGTCATTTTAGGTTGATGGTCCGATCCCGCTTATAAATCAACAAGGACGCTTGTCCAGTGAGCCAAGAAAGAGAAGCCTGATTTTCATCTGATCTGGTCAATCCAACTGACTTTTCGTCCGTTTTTCTCACGACAATTTTATGGGGTCATTTTATCAGCAGGCAAATCAGATCAGCCAGTTGGAAAAAACGTTTGCGAAAAAAGTACCCTTCCAAACACCTTTGGGCTTGGAGGTAAAATGTTTCACCCCAAAGAGACCAACTCCATTCCCGCCAAGCCTTTCAACAGAACTTTTTGCGAGGGAAAATTTTAGCTTCAGATTTAAACCCCCGGCACAATAATACTGTTGATGGAAGGAATCCGGCTAACCAGTTGATATGGAGAATATGCCATTATTTACAGGGTTTTATACATCCCAAGTGGTTAGCCAGATTTCTTCCATCAACAGTATCTATCAGATTTGAACCGAGCCTTATATTCAAGTCCCATACTGCTGAGTCCACAGCCATTGTCATTCTCAATGGTGATCTCGTTGGAACTGCCTAGCAAAAACGCCGCTTAAGAACTGTCAATTTCTGAGCCCACCAAATAAAACAGCCAATACAGGCTACCATGAAATGCTGCTTACACTCCTTGACTCTAACACTTCGCACCTGAAAATGGATGCTTGGGAAACGATACTTTCATTTTGGGGCTGTTTCGGCCTATTTTAAGGGGCCATTTGGAAGGGGTCCCACAACCCTATCCTACGATCACCATGGTTATTAACCACTTACTGGGATGATCCTCCAAGCATGTGCTGCGCGATTTCAACCATCCCTGGAACTGAAGGATGATCTTCTCTTTTTCAAATGGAATTGGGACCACCCAAAAAACCACTGAGATTCAAGAGAAAAGGCCTAACCAAACAATCTCAGCGCACAAAAACGACCGGAAAACAGCCAGGTACAACAGATCCACCGCGTAAAAAAAACACCTCTGAAAATGAACATGACAATGGAACAACAACCATTTGAAGATGTACCTTAAGGTCAAAATAGATGGCACAGATACTTAAAGGTAGGATAGTAGATGGTCCCTACAAACCAATATGTAGGAACTGTGCCATCTACTTTTCAATTACTGTATCTCCTATCAAAAATTTGGTGATTTTTCAGCTAGTCAAATTAGTTTTTGGGGGGTGCCGCTGAAAATTCCCATGTCACCTGAAAATTGATGGTTGGAAGATGATTCATTTCCTTTCAGAATGGTCCCCTTTCAAGAAAAACATGCGTTCAATTTCCGAGGCCGCGGGGGGGGGGGTGG
>DF239923.1:8848-151810 GCA_000507305.1 Breviolum minutum Mf 1.05b.01 | reverse complement strand
TTTGTTTCCTTTTATAGATGTCAAGGAGGCAGCATCGCATAGTACCAATTATTCCTTGCCACCCCCCCCCCCACACACCATTTTTCCATGTCTACTGAAGGTAGATGATGTTACACCAGCTCAAAAGCAAAAGTGGATGGCGCAACTTCACCAAGGTAGTCAGTAGAATTGTGACATCTACCTTCCAAGTAGGTAGTTGTTCAAAATGAGAAAACCTCACAAAATCCAAACCTAAGACGCCGTTGCAATTGAAACCCCTGGTGTCTTTCATGTGCGCGAGGCCAGTGTGATACCTTCTCCCAAAAAAGTTGGACAAACAAAGGCCCGATTGAAATCACTATCTAGACAAGATCAACATCCACCTGTCCTTACTTCATACCAAAAACGGCTCATCCGTTCAATATATTGAGGTTTCCGACAGGAAAGTCCATCTCCAGTGAAACACTGCTCTCACTGGCATGGCAGGGCGGCTGCTCGGAATGGTCCATGTGAAGGTGGATGGATGCCCTCTAAAGTGAGGTCGATTTCATTGCTATCCTTGGTGTAAAAACCTGAGGTCGTTCTCCTGAAGTACAACTTATTCAACACCTGCAACTGTAACTACATGAGATAAGTCAAGGTTTAGGACTATAGAAGGCTACTTGCTGGTTTTAAACCAACTTGAATGGTGGTAGATGATGCCAAATAATCTTCCCAAACAGAGATGAATGTATATGATGTGTAAGTATAGTATCTATAAACCACAACCACCGTGACACTGCAATGAATTCATTATTCCAACGACAACTCAATGCATCCTGAAACCCAACGTAGATCCATCTATATCCTTCTGTCTTAACATACGATACAACATATATGTATATCATATATATAATATATATCCATAAACAGTCTACATATATACATATTCATCTATGATACTCACTGGAAAACTAACATGTCCACTTGGAAAATAGTGGTTGGAAAAATGATGTTTTCGTTACATAGCTCCCGGGGGTGGACATCTGTAAACATCCGCCATCTTGACCACATCTACACAGGCACTTTCACCGGTCCTATATACCCACCCAACTCCACAATCATCTACTATCCTATCCCAAAGGCATCAATGTATCAAATATATACCTACGTTTACGATATAAAATCAACCAAATGTCTGTAAATATACCATACATGGTTGAATATGGGTATCTCATTTCATCATATTTCATCTGGTTTACATGGCTTACATTCACAAAACTGAATTAAAGTCACAATTTTTGCCCAATCCTGAACCAAGCAGCTCCAGCCCCACGGACCTCTGACAAATTCCACGAGGTAACCATGGAGCCGGAGCCGTCGTGGTACCCTTGAGACAGGATGGAATGAGGGCCGGTCCAGAAAAACGGCCCTACGGTGTTGACCGTGGGAAGAGTAGTAGCAGTAGTAGTAGTGGTAGTGGTACTGGTAGTATCGGGTACCAGCAGATCTGTAGTCCTGCTTTGATGGTATTGTAACAGTAACAGTGGGAAAAATAGTGGAAGCAACAAGACAGAACCCATGAAACTATTTGCTATGGTACTACTACTCAAAAGATATAGCTAACTGATTCAGCAACAAAAACAGGCAGCAAATCACCAATGAATGACTAGGCGGCAACTCCGCATTCCGCCAGAATCATATCTGCCAAACAATAAACGCAATACGGTGAAAGCACCGTTTTGTATAACTTTCCACTGCATCCCCCAAAATGTGAATGCTTGCTTGTTTCATGGTGTCTTGGCCGTTTCGGTGTCGTCTGCAGGGCCCCAAACGTCCAGTGGGATATGGAAGTACCCTTGGCAACCCGCCGACTGCACCTGATGCTCCAAACTTTCATTCGGAAAACCACAACAACAGCGGCAGCAAGAGCAACAGCAGCAACAGCGACAAGAAGAACAAGAACAAGAACAAGGGCAGTAGACATTCTTCAAATGTTTGATGAACATGTTTCAATCGAATATATTCGATGATGTTGGTGTTCTTTACAAGTTTGGGTCATTCTCCACTGAAGGAATGTATTGTTTTTTGACGAGTCTTCAACTCTCACTTCAAATCGGCTTGCAGTACGTCCCCTAATCCACCTGTCAAGGAATGGGAAAGGCTAGCATCATGACCATCACGAACGGATCGTGAAAACTATGCAACATTCCGGTAGTTCCGGTCCAAACATCTCTACAGAAATGTCAGCTTCTGAGAATAGACTGCTTTCCTTCCATAGGATACAGCCACTCTTTTTCACGGGCTTAATGTGAACAGTCGACACGGAATGATCCCCACATTTTAGTCTTGAATCTTTCCATATCTTTAAATGGATGATATGATTGAGATTGAATTTTTCACATGTCATTTCAATATACAAATATTTTCCACGAAGCACTGGCCAAATTCACTGCTGAAAAAACCCTTCTGCCTTGACGGTAGGGTGTCATTTGTGCCAAGGTACCGTGTAGTTCCAGCCATCAGCACCCAACATGGCTGCCTCACAAAAATCAAGAGTTTGGTTCCTGCATTGCAAGATCTGGACAAATGTTACAAGTACTTCTTGGCAATCTTGCATCTTCTACTCCTAATTGAGATGTTTGATGTGTAACTAGATCATGTTACAAAGGATTCCATAGGAAAGTACCTTTGAAACAATACAATTTGTGATTTGACATTGCTACCTACCTTCACAAACATGAGAGCTACAAAAAGATTGTAATCTAAGGTTTGTTTGTGAGCCTTTTCTGTATCAGGCCTACAAACAAATGATTTCCCGGGGAGGGGGTGCCTTCCCCACCAGGTGTCACGGTGTTGCTCTTTTGAAACACCAAATCCAACCTAAACCTCTCACCGGTGGCATGTACAGCCACTCACCCTTGTAAAAGGACTCAACTTTGTTGGTGTGCTGATTTTTTGGTTTCAGGAATCAGACATTGGTACCAAGTCATGTCGATTTTCCATGATTGATACATCTTGACACAATCTGCCCATACTTTCAAGCCTCTTCACCTATGGTGGGTCTATCAATGTCTCCAAGATCCATCATGATCACTATGATCCCAGTCTTTTGAGACCCTGACCTCATCCGAGCAGTAGTTGCGTACTTCAGCTCCATTGGTTTCCAATTCATCAGCATAGGCCTGAACCGGGCACCTCCCAATCCATTACTCTTTGAGGCTCATGTAAAGGGGCTTCAGGATTTTCCCCCTGCGAGAGGGATAGACACAAAGTATGTATGTTTTAGGTATATCTCATCACACTTGCAATCTTCAAACACCTAACACGCATTATTCTTCAGGAACAAAACTTCAAGGTCGAAACAAGAAGTCATCAATATACAGTCAACCTCACTCAACACAAGAATCTCTGTCAACAGTATTCATCATTATTCAATATATCAATATTCACATGATTATGAATAGATGATCTTGACCGTAACGACACCGCCGTACACTAACATGGACTCCAAAAAATGGAGGTGTGGAAAAAGGATCTTCGGATCTTGCAATCAGGTTTCAGGGAGATTTCCTCTGGGCATTTCAAGAAATGATTGGCGGGCAAAAATATCTTCAAAAAGTCGAGTCTGGTTGGTGGTTTCAACCCATCTGAAAAATATTAGTCAAAATGGGAATCTTCCCCAAATAGGGATGAACATAAAAAATATTTGAAACCACCAACCAGAAGTGTATGAGATTAACCAATCAACACTTTACTGTAAGGCAATTTGGGTTGACACCCGCATTTGTCATTAAGTCCAAACAGGTTTCCAAGACCCCAAATCCATCAGTCTATTCCATATCCTACAAACGACGATAAGCACAGATCCGTAAAGAGCTGGATAATCGACGGATCCTACCACCATTAAGCATTGCAGCCCTTTTTGCATGTTTCACCAGTATTAAAGCGCATTGTTAAAATTCCATTTACTTGTTTTAAAAGACCTTTTGTATCACACCAAACACAAACAACATCAACATGGTCAACATAAAGCTGTAAATGTTTGCTGACCGGTAGGACTCGGCACCACAGGGGCTGCACCTGCGGATTTCCTGACACTCCTGCACAATCTGGATCATAGCGGGCACAGCCACAATCGCAAACACCTCAGCACTTATGGGTTTGAGGTAAGGGCCAAGTAAAGGGCAACCTTTGATAGCTCCCAAAATGCGGAAACAACACGTTTCTCTTTGGTTTCGATATGAATGTACAGTTTTTGAATCAACAATTTGCATCTAAGAATCTGCAAACACCACACCACATATGAAATTATATTATATATATAGTCAGTCTAGAGAGCTAGGGAATGCTTGTGTTGTTTCATACATATCATATTTTCAGAAACTGAAATCTTTCTTGGGGTTTAATGTAAGTTTTAGTTCCGAAGACACCCCTTCCAGTTTCAACATCAAACTTCCTGACTGCGTGTACCCGGACCGTCTGCAAAGTAGGATGCTGTCGCCACGGTGCTTCCGGGGCAGTTCCAAACCTCTCAACCAACGGCTTCTTGGGGATTATCGGGCGTGCGAAAACACAAACTCATCATGAATTGTTCAATGAATGATAAACAACAACTAAACAAACATCAAGGCGTCAAGGATCAAGGGTATTGCAATCTCTGGAAAAGACAAGTCCCCTCCAATCTGGCATGACTGGATACATGTTTATAAATCAAACAATAATTAATAGATCTGATGATTGAGACCATGATATTTTATGAAAATTCTAAAACGTCAAATCAACGGAATAAATCATCTTCTAGTTGGTGGTTGAACACCCATTTGAAAAATATGGTGGTCAAATTGGGATCTTTTCCTCAGGTATCGGGGTGAACATACTTCAAATATTTGAAACCACCACCAACGTCTTTGTTGAGCTACTGCTGATGGTTCAGAAATCCTGCGAGCACCAGTTGATAATTAGGTATATAAATATCACCATTATTTACCAAAGGGTTTCGAAGACATCCCACCCGTGGTTGTTTAAATATCCCCATTATTTACCAAAACGCTTCCAAAAAACCCATCCCAACCAGGTGGTTGGTACCAAGGCATTTCTGAAGCTATCAACCATTGAACCACCATCAACCTCCACCTTCGGAAGTCCTACCTCCGGAAGCCAACGTAGGGAACCTTTGGTTTGAATCCGAGCCGTCATGTTGACAGCCTTACCCGCATAGGCCTGGCAGGTTGTTTGGCAAACTAAACGAGTTGAGGGAATGGGAGTTTGCAGGTTGGATTTTTTGCAGGTTGGATTTCACCTTAGCTTCAACACAGTGGCCTGAAACAAACCTAGACTAGCACCAAAAAAAAGAGGTTCTTCTTATCCTATCCATATGTCCAAGCATTTTATATTTTGTGTATACTACATACCCTGGACATTTCCAGCAGAATTTTTAAGCATGAATTTAACAAAGGAAGACCAAAAAAACACATGCCAGGCAGCACACAAGTATAGCTTCTCAAGGTGTCATTGTCTGTTGCACAATCTGCCTCTGAGCACCTTGTCGCAGAAGATCGTAACGACCGACTCTGTTGGATGTGCCTACCCTATTTGTTGCCTACCATGGGAACCCACGTTTCCTTCATTTTTAGGGGTTATATATATATAACCCATATTAGTTGGGGGTGTTATAACCCTTCATTTTTCCATGGGTTGTTGGGGTCCAAGGGTACCTTCCTATTATTTCAATGACCCGTCATTCTTTGCATCTTCGGCTACCGTTGAGGATATCCATGCCGCCATTTTTGGTGGCACCAACAAAAAACACCATGTCCAGCTGAAAGGATTTTTTGGCGGCTTCAACTGTCACAACCTCAAATGCCAGAAATGTCGTTGAAATTATACTTGGAACCTCCCGCCCCCCCCCCAAAAAAGGGGTATCCTTTATAGTTTTTGTATGTTTTTGTGGCTTAGAGACACTGACAAAACAAATACATTCATTTCGATTCTTAAGTGTTCAACCTCAAATAATCAAAGAGCAGCAGGAGTTGCTGCCACATATTGATATTGCAATCGAATTCCAACCAGACAGTCCCTAGGCAACTACCTTAGGTTGACGGTGAAACTCACGTCCCCACACTTTGTGATTTTCAGAGGTCTTAGAGACGGAATTCAACTCAAGCAATTCAAGACGCACAGAACTTTAGAATGAAATTCTGGACTTGTTTGATTCATGACCCAAATTCCATTCTCAATCACCTGGTCTATATCGTTCTTTTTTCAGATTTAGTGATTTTCAAAAGTTTCAACAATCAACATGTACAACGACAATTCTTTTGTGAAAGCAGCTGAAGGATTCTGACTTGAAGCTGCTGGATGATCACAATTCACCAACTTCATACATCAGGCAGGTTATTTTTTTGGGTCTCCCCACCCAGGCATACAACGACAGTCATCTTTGCAAGAACATGGATCCTGGTGTGGAGTCGGAATGCACCCTCCACCCAGTGGAGCTGTGGAAGATTGATACTTCTGTTGCTGTAAACACATCTGACAAAACTGGGTGAAACATCACCGAGCGGAGGTCCCTCCACGTGTTTTTCAGAATCTGTGGCTGCAGTTTGAACTTCTGATCTTGTATACAATCAGCTGCCCATGCTGAAACACAATTGCCCAGCCCGTCCAGTTTTAGTTCCAAGTGCGTTCTCTGTAAATCAATTTTATGTCACCTGCCAACCATTTCAACCATGCTTGAAGCATTTGTCTTTTCTTGCTACACTCGACGGCGGCTCCCGAGAATTGTAGCCATCTCAGATTGAACTATCCAAACCCAACCACCATTTCTTCAGTGAGATGTTTTTTCTTGAAGCAAGAGTCATTGGTATCAATTATCATGCCGCAGCCTAAAGTTTTCCATGACCCAAAAAAGGAACTTCTGACACTTATATAAAATGTCAATCTAGGAGCAAATCCATGAACGTCATTATAACATTTACAGTTACCATACGTATTAGATATATGTCTGTAAAAACCACACATTTTAACATCATCTATCTACTCATAGTGAACACCTAGCAGCCTTGCACATATTGCTATCCAAAACCTCCCCGGATCCACCGAAAACCCATTTTGTCACGGTGGATTCCCCGGGTCCGTAGCAGTCATGCTATCATTCACCGTCCAACAGTTGTCTGGATCCTGGGAGCGTTGCAATGCTGCAAAAGGTTGAAACCTTTTTTGGGGTGGTTTGGACACAAAATCTCTAAAACTTTTGAGGGTTGAAGAAAAACATCTTAAACAAAAAAAGAAGTGAAGCCAAAATCCGATTATACAATTCAATTGGATCTTAGTGAACTCATAGTCATTCTTCAAAAAAAGAACAACATACTCGTAGTATCTACTCAGCGATGATTTCTTGTTTTTTACAATCGGGGCCTTAGTAGGTGCTATTGTGGTTTTTTGGCTCCTCCATACTTTACTCCCCCGAAATTTAACATGGAACCTGAAAATGATGGTTTCCAATAGGAATCACCTTTTCCAGGGACTTCTTTTCAGGTTCCATGTTAAATTTCGGGGGAGTATCCCTACCCCAAGATCCAAGGTTCATTATCACACACAAATTTAAGGCATCTTTGGTTGCTGCTTCAAAACTGGCTGCTGAACAAATGTCTCGACCCAAAACCTTCGGCGGTTTCAGTGGTGATTGGGATTGGTCACACTTGGAATCTTTGAACATACATACCCATAAACCCCCTTCATTCCAAGCTATCTGAAAAAAAATGGCTCTAAACTACCGGTGAAATGGGTTCAACTAAATAGTTATTTTCAGATGTTTTCCATCATCCTAAACCCATACCATCCATGTAAATGTATGGTATATTTCCCCACATTTTCCCAAAAAATCCGCCATTCATGTAGGTAAATATACCAACCATATGTGGATGCTATGGGAAGGGGGCGTATCTCCCATAAATCTCACAGGTCTGGTTGCCCTCCAGGCCCTGTCAGATCCAAGGTGCATCTGGCCACCAAACAGGTGCTTGATATTTCCAGGCGGCGACCACCTGCCGCGTTGTGTTTTTAAGAGTTGGTTTGTTTCCTTCAGAAAAACAAATGATTTATACAGGAAACATATCAACAAGTGATTTATACAGGAAACATATCAACAAGTGAATTTATAGGATATAGGGAATTTGGATGGAACATGTAACAGGGAAGTCTTTATGCAAATTGAAACAACTTTATCGAATTCACACCAACATTCCCCCGTGGAAAGGAACAAACCCTTTCTCGACTACTGTATTTTTGGGATTCCTTTGGGATCGGGTAAAGGCTTGGACCAGGAAGCCAAAATTAAACGGACTGGTATTTCTTCAAAAAGTGAATATACATATATACTATATATTTATATAGTATATATGGACATGAGATGTTTTTGCATAACGTATACTGCATATACATATATAAAAATGTTGTTACATAATGTAATAGATACACACACATGCTCACCCCAACAGGAGCATTCCAATGTCATGGATATGATATCACTGCTCATGATGCCCGATCAATCAGAGTTCCTAGTTGAGCAACAGGTCCACCACCCTTCATATCCACCCGGCTGCTCAATTTTTGTCCAATGTCAACCAATCTGGCAAAAAAACATGCCAGAAAACCAACCTCCATTTAGATCATTTAGGATGACCACAGACCCTTACAGTACTGTCAATATAATCAATATACAGAAAGCACCCAACCCAAAACTTCTCCAACCTCACGAATCTCAAAATTCTCCACTGAGCTGCCCTGTGGAACGGTGGAGTTCCGTTGCATTGAATGGGTGAAACGCGGTTGTGTAGATAGCAATCATGGAGATTGGTAAGTATGTAAAATACAATTCTATATATGGCAAAGAAATTGATATTGATACAACTATAATATAATATAATTATATATATATATGTATATATAAACATAGACAGTGAACATCTATGCATAATATATACATATGTAGTCTATGCCCTATCATCACAAATAATCACAACTCATCACAAATCCATTTAAGTCCTATCAATCATCTGGAACTGACCCATTTCAAGAGGTGAAGTAAGTATCCAACTATTAGGGTACCTACAACCGGAAGCGCCAACACATTCTTCATGTTTCGCACGGCAACAATGGGATCCCTTCAGTCTTCACCCGTCTTGAGGAATATGAGATAGATGTCTGCAGAAAGCTTACATCAGTTGCTTACGCAACATACCTTTGGAGCTTAATGCCAAGAAAAAAACAGGACCTGTATGACGCAGAATGATAACAACCACAATACATGCAAGTCGAAAATGCCCATATAAATATGATAAAGATAAATTCTACATCACCCCGAAAAATCATTACTTGATGTTTGGTTATGAGATCTTCCTTGACATCAACGGATGCCCGTAATCTCATTTCAGGTGCCACCTGTTTCCAATCGTGTTTCATATTCATATCCCCAAATCCTCCTTACCTACCATGATTATCATTTGTTCATACCAAACTAGAATATTGCACAGCCAAAGATTTTGGCACATGGGTTTGATTTCCTGGAACACAGACTGAACTCGTGCAACTTACAGTTGGTGGTTCCGGTATCCATAGGTTCTACATTCTACATGTGATAGAACATCAAATAAACCAATGATGGCAGTGAGTAAACAAATCCAAGAGAAAGTCAGGAAATCCAATGAATTGCAGACTTTTGTACTGTCAAAGAAAGCATATATATATATATACACTATCATATCATATTGACAGATACAACGTGAAATATTGACAAATACAACGTGTAAAATACAAATTGCGTAGACTGTATACACGTTGTATCTGTTGTGATAGTGCTGAATTCAAAAGGAAAATAACATCTACCCCTGTGGTTTCAGGGATTCTGTTGTCTGGTGCTCGTTGGTTCCCACATCATCCCGTGCTCCAAATTTAGGCGTCCAAGATACCGTGATGTCGCGGATCAGCACCTGAGAAGCAGGTGCCGAAATCATGGAATTCAAACCGGCAAACATGGGTAACCATGGGGAAAAAAACCCGTTGCAGTTGAAGGATTTCAGCCATCAACCGGTAGCACGTCATGTTTTGCTTTCCTAAGAGATCATGGCAGATTTAGCACCTTCAAACACTATGTAAGAATCTGAAAATCTAATTCATGTATAGAATCGAGTTGTTTTAGAGATGTTCCTTTTCCATTCCCTTTTCCTGCCAATTTAATTCACCATCAAACGTTGCACACGACAGCACTTCCAAGGGCCCCAGGCCTGATTGAGTTGTAACGTTTTAAAAGAATCAGGGGAAGTCACAAACTTCATCCAGTGGAAATTAGCTAGCAAAAAAGGAAACGGAGTTCAATTTTTGATGGCGATTGGATTCTGCCGCTTCCAAGCATATATAATCTGGATCTCAACTTGTATTCATTACTAATCCATTCTGCACATCATGTTGTTCTCAACCAATCTGAATCAAGAGTCGAACCCTTAGCTTCCTGAACGTAAGAGGAAACTTTCTCAAAAAACCACTTTAGGCCGGACATGAAGTTTGCCTTTACTCAAAACCTTTCTCATAAAACAGTCCACCCAAACCTATTTGTCAAACCCTGAGATATGTGCTGATTGAAACGTATATACTTCAAAACCTTTCCAACTTTCATCCTTTCACCCATCTACCCCTGTGAGCCAAACCTTTAGAGCGAAACTAGAGGTTTGCGCGGCAGCAAACGCCTGCACTCACAACGCGACTTGGAAGCCGGACATTGTGGTTTTTATATAGGGATATAGGTGAAAGTAAGCGTTACTACAAAGTACTCAAAAAGGTGATTAGGTGGAGAGTTTTCATAGATTTTTGAACCAAAGTTCAAACGTGGCAATTTTTGGAAGTCCTGACCTTGTGGAATACTTTTTGTCACTGAGAAAGGGGAGAACCTAGTGTAGACTGAGTTGGTTTCAACCCACTTAGCAACTAAATGTGGTTAAACCTCCATGCGAAAAACCTCCAAGTGGGGTTGCACATGAATAACTTTGAATACAAACACCTAGATACGGCGGCATTTACCTGAAATATCATATATATCATATATCATCTTCGCTTTCATGATGATGGCAATCTGCAATAGGCATCCTGCTGCAGTTGCTAATCCCATGGATTGACTTCCGTAGGCAAGAGGATCGGTGTGGTTACTAAGGGACTTCCAGCATGAATGGATCTTTCAGGACTTTTCTCAACAAACACGGCGAGGCAAAATAACAAGATACAGTGAAGAGATTGCATCAGTATATAGTATTCAATCACCACCTAACAAACTGGATATCTGCATCTCCAATGGTTCATCTGTTGTCTGCACATAAAAATGCTTGTGTACTGTTGCAAGCTTGTGCAAGCCAAATCGTTTGGGTACTTCTGTATATCTTTGTTAGTTCCGACAAGTACGCTGCATGTAGTTGGTCCAACCACACAACCTCAGCTGATGTCTCTCCAACACTAAGAGGTACAAGTACAGTGACTTTCCAGGAGAGTTTGGCTACATTTCAGAACGATCTAGATGATCTAGGTTCACTTCATGAATTTGAATATCCATAACTCAACCAGGTGTAAGTGCATGGTTTTTGCACCAAAAATAACACTCTTCGGACGCACCTCCGTAATGCCTACATCTGTGACTACCACGTGCCCGTCGTACACACCATCACAGAGGTCAGTCGGGAGCACGTCCTGCCATGGAATCGTTGTTTATGAAGCTCTGCCCTCCAAAGATATCATTAGTCACATTGATATAATCATCATAATCATGAAGTGTTTTGTAAGGGCTTACCCATCACAAGCTTGGGACAATGCCTTTTGATGGCTCTATCAACTGGACTTCAGCTTTGTTGGCTGACACTGATGCTGATTTCAAGTTGCTGTATATGGGAAAACATCACACATATCACACAAACACATGAGAACCCTAAACAAATCTAAGCAAGTGAGCACAAAAGCCTCATGCAAATGAACTTATTTGCATTCTATCTTACACGGAAGAATAGTACACCAAAATGAAATGTGTAAGTAGTGACACAACCTCCTCAACATAGCAATCATCAAGTACCATCATGTATCATCAGTGTCCAAGGCTCACAACCAACACAGGACCAGTCGTTTCTTCAGTTTTTTTTGCAACACCTTTCTTACAACGTTCCTAGCAAGCAACATGTCAAATTCATCCAAATCCATGATTCAAATCAAACTCGGAGATCCTTCAAATCTTTGACCTTAAAAAATCACCAAAACGGACAACTGCAGCGGACAACTTCAGCCAGGTGTGCTGAACCAAAAAGGCCCTGCCATGTGTCAGGCACGTTATCCGAATCTGAATCCACCTGGAGATGTCAGGTGGTGCCCTTTCTGCTGGTTGAAGGGTTGCTTCCCAACTCTTGACATGAGAATCATCAAACACTTTAGGCATTGTTTATCATGAAAATCCGTCACATTCCTAGTATTACAGTAACAAAAAAAAGTCGGTTTACATATGTTTACATCATTGTTATTCCGGATATGTAATAACTTGTGTTCATAGTATCCATCAACTTTCTCTGCACCAAAAATGTGATGCCGGCATCAAACCTAATCAACCGCGGGAAAAGCACCTTGACCCATTTCATAGTGGAGGAATTCTCCTCATATGCCTGGCACAACAAAAATTGGACATCTTGTCAGTACTGTGGTGTCATGGTCATTCTGCCCAGAGATTGTGGTCTTTTCCAAAGTGTATATATATTATATACTGTATATATTTCTACATTTTAATATGTACGGGTTCATTTTCAACCCATCCCTACTAAACGGATCTTCAGGTATTTTGGGGTTCCATGCTCATATGTCAACTCGTACTCATGAGATTATGACCATTCCCTATACCCAGTCAATCTATGTACAGTATATATATATAAATGATATATCATAATATATGTAAGGGTTTATTTAGCTTCCTTTACCATATCAAAAAATATGGTCCACTTGTAAACCACATGTCCTTTGGTTTCAACCGGCCTCACTGCAGCCCAAACCACGATCTATGTCTACCCACCTGAGACCAATGTGTGGTGGGTGATGTGGAGGAAAATGATAAAAACAGCTGGGGCGGGTTGTATAGTATATATATATATGTATAGTATTCCTATGTATTCCTTGGATCTACACCCCACCTAGTAACAGTCACCAACAGCAGTTGTACATATATATTTAGTAGGGGAACGCTGCAAACCTTCATTTGCCACTGGCATCCTGGACTGGGGAAACCTGAGGGAATCCCTCCAAACGGAAGCACGCTATGGCTATTCGGTCGTGTCAAGGCCTTCAGTTGTATGGTTTTAGCAGCACACATCACAGGTACTGTGCAAAATACAATGTAAGTCTTAAGTCTGTTGAGAAAAGGATCCCCTCCAGTGTACCCCCGTGGTTTCATTTTCATATAAACTGAATTCTGAACACAATGGAAAAACGAGCAGATTGCACTGGAAAAGTTAAGTCCGC
Organism: Breviolum minutum Mf 1.05b.01; assembly: GCA_000507305.1. Lineage (NCBI taxonomy): Eukaryota > Dinophyceae > Suessiales > Symbiodiniaceae > Breviolum > Breviolum minutum. Next base: position 138,319 of record DF239923.1, on the reverse strand, counting down.
TAAAAACTTGATACACACATGAGCAAGATCACAAACTGACCAGCCCAAATACACACATCATCCATTTGTTTGCCAAAGACTACGTCTCAAATCTCTCGAACTGTTCCAGAGTTGTGGTTCACATTTAAGACATTCTCGTACAGTACAATAGTTCATGGAGCCTTTCAGCCTTTCTGGAAATAAAAAAACACATGTTGTCTTTGAAACTCGGATATGATCTTCCAGAGGAAAATCCTGCTGGACAATTCTGTTAAGCTATTCTTGCTACATCCAACCTTCTAGAAATAGCGTCAACATAGAGAAACTAAAAAAAGAAAGCAATCACAATCCACTTCAAAAGATGTATGCAGTACTTCTAAGAACACCGGCTGTTTCCAAACCACTCGGCTTTTTTTTGGCCAAAAACTGAACAAGCTCGGTGCTCCAAGGGACGTGGTGGTATCGAAGAGGAATGATAAGGAGGAGGATTCTTGTATAGCACCAAGCCAAGTCGTATCCACCCTGGCAGCCGGGCGAACTTTTTATCGTCACTCAAAATCAGGAGCCTCGTGTAAGCCATCACTGATATATATATACTGAAATGTTTTTCAAATTGGTGGATTACATGTACTTGGTGCACGGCGTGTAGATGGCCGTGGGTTGGGGTGGGGTGGGGATGATAACGTTTCGTGAACACATGATCGATGCTACGCAACTCAAGGGGTTGGGGTCGGGTGGGGATAAAGCTTGGAAGTCAGAAGCTGTTTGTTTAGGTCTCCTCGTACAAAGTGTGCATCACCAAGTCAAAAAATTGTGTCCAAGACTCGAAAGAAGATTCCAGGGTTGTCGAACTATGCTGGTAGACAGTATATAGACAGATCTTGGAGATCAACAAAAGAGTGGCTGCCTAAAAGCCTGTTTGAAGGCATTAGGAGACGGGCATGCCCAATTACACCCCAATGTGCCCGAATATGTGTATATAGTTCGTGCTCAGACAAATGGCCCAAAGACATCCGAGGAATTCCTACAAGCACTCGAAACATTGCTGTGAAAAACGCCAACACCAAAACCTGTGCAATTGCAGATAAAAGGTCCAAGTACTTCGGGACATCAAAATCACACATGTTTCGTAATGAAACGCATTGGGAATATGATATTCAAGTGTAGGCCATCATATAGATATGATGACAATGTTTACCATTCATCTAACAATGCAAACACCCATAGCAGTTCGCATTTAATGTACATACTGAACCAACATATGATCACAAAAACCCCACGGCCATCTACACGCCGTGTACCTAGTTTGATATTAAGACTATAAACGCACCCCATTTAAGTTGCCCCGCAATGAATCTTTTGAAGTATCAACAAAAAACCATCATATGATCCATGCATCTTGGCAAATTTTCAAAATTCCAAAACCTGCAAAACAAGTGATGATGGTGGGTCTATTTTTTTGCTGGGCAGTTTGTTGCAATCCATCATTGAAAGGGAGTGATTCCCGGAATCCATCTAAAATCCTATGAACTATACCAGGTGATTCAAGCCGTGACCTTTTTATCCCCGATCGTTGGAGGTCACGATTCGCCTTTTGAAAAAAAGGTCACTTAACCATCCCCAAAAAAGGTCACCAGCAGAATTGCCACGAACACTTATATACACATCCAATTTTTCAAGGCTTTTCGTTTAGACCTTCTCAGGAAAAAAATTCGGAGCTCTGGAGCCCCCGGACGTTGGCCATTCCCAGCTGAACATGTCGTAGGTGGAGGATACTGTAATAGCCTCAGCGAAAAAACTGGTGGATTCATGGCTTTTTCCATCCTGGGTTGATGGGGATCCCCCAAAAAAATAGTTGGTGGTTGAACCAACCCCTTTGAAAAATATTAGTCAAATTGGGAATCTTCCCCAAATAGGGGTGAACATAAAAATTATTTGAAAATAAAGGTGTATGGCGCTGTATCGACGAATCCTTATCCCTAGATAGCGGAGTAGTAAATTTCTTTGAGTGGAGAAATGTGCAGAAAAGGGTGACAACTTGTGGTGACAACCAGCAGTAATTTCAAAGTGGAATTTCAACTATATACATGTAGTGATACTGTAGCTGCAAGCAACACGTTTGCACAGCAATTCCGGTAATCAATCTTGGAATGCACAAAAACTTCATACCTGGTGGAAACGGCATGCAAACTGAAAAACAAGTACTAGTAGAGCTGGAAAAGTTACTTGTAGTACCTGAACACCACCTATAGATCATTTGAAGTATATTGACTAATATGGATGTTTCCAAAAACAGGGGTACCCCCAAATCATCCATTTTAATAGGGTTTTCCATTATAAACCATCCATTTTGGGGTACCCCTGTTTTTGGAAAAACCCGTGTATTGTACCTCAACGTAACGAAACACGACGTCTATCAAAACAACCCAGGTGGGGTCCCGGGATGAAAAAGCTGTGATGCGAAGCATCGACCCCACAGCCGGCCTGCTGCCTGCTAAGCATGTCTCTGGTAAAAAAACATATACTTCGGAACTTGAACCATAAAAACTTTTTTCTATTTGAAACTAACAAGTACCTGCCATAATTAATACAATTAAGCATATACATATCTTGCAAATAACCATACATCATATACAACCATCCAAAACAACACAGCCACATGCCACCTAAATTATCAGCATTTCACCACCATTCCACCATCTTCAAATCTCCAGGGCTTGCCCGACATAGGGATAATGAGAATCCACTGTCACAGCATCGTCATAGGCAACTTTTGGATGCAATGTCTCATTGGAATTCAGGCCTGCTATTGCAGGAAACCATGGGTCGCCATTGTCAAGCAGGGTCACACTGGTGTGTCATATTTGATGGTACTCCATTTCGTTATCTAGTTGGTGGTTGAACCAACCCATTTGAAAAATATGCTCGTGAAATTGGATCATTTCCCCTAGTAGGGGTGAAAATTAAAAAAAGTTTGAAACCACCATCCAGTTATATTACCAATTGATGCTCAATATGACAAGTATTGGGTCATTTGGGATAATTGGTAATATTGGTACTTGATGAACCATCGGTTGCAGGTTGGTTTAAGTCATCAAACAGTTCACCCCAAAAAGGTTACTGAATTCACCCCGAGTTGTGGTGAAGGATTCTTGCAGCTGCCGAATTGAAAATATATCAAGAAATCAGAAAATGTATTGAATCAATGAAAGTACCTTCAGCCTTGAACAATGAAGAAACTTCATCTGCGGTCTCTTGTTGTGAGCCTAGGATCCAGTTGTTGCTTCTAAATCTTAATTTCACAGCTTATATTGAGGACAAACAGCTAACAAATCGTGCCATGACAAAACTTCTACATAGACATATACTTACTGTATATAAGTGAACTTGAAACCTGCATTGTATCCATGACATATCCATTTCAAACGCCAGCAATATGGCAACATGAGGTCCAAAGCGGGCATAGCCGCCTGCAGGGACGTCTTGCACAAGACCTCAAACAACATCGGATGACTGGTGGAGACTCGGAGACCTTGACCCTCGCCATTCTACAGTTGGATTCAGATATGCTTGCTATACCCATAGGATCCATGTATGATATATTCCTCTACAATTGGCTTAAATCTATGGTAAATATCGGTAAATTATGCCACACATGAATCCACTGTGGGATATATAGTTCAATGTTGCTTCTTAAAAGAAGTTGTGCAGTCACATTCCAAAAATTCTTTTGAGATCACATAACCTGCCATGCTTGCAAAGGGGCTATCTTCTCCCCTACCCCCCCCCCCACTCCCCAACAAACACCTGGGAATCATCTCCTTCACTGACCTCACCCATCCCAGTGTTTCTGGGCTTTCCTTACTGGTATGATAACCAACAGAAATCTCCATAGGCGTCTCCAACACCACACGCTGGATCTGTTGAATTGGAATGTGTGGAATGATCTGCCTCTTCTTGGGGTGGGGGTGAGAGGAAAGGAACGGTGAGTACTACATAAACATCCGGAGATGTATGGATTGCATGTACTATAAATCAAATGTACATACATACATTTCCGTAGATTTTATGGGACCCGAAAAACCTCGGAAAAAAACAGTACAAACCAGTTTCCATTTCGGGAACCTACTGGAATCGTCAACTTTCAGACCGATGATCATTGATGATAACCCAAGTGAAGCATACCCAAACTAGGCATACATCCATGAAAATTCAATGCTGGAACCCCAAAATAATCATCCAAGTGAAATCCGGAAAATCATCTGAACCAACCAAACGGGATTCAAAATATTGACTTTCCAAAACTGTATCAAAAATATTTTGGTAGGCACCCAGGTCTTTGCCTTCATGCTCTGTGTAGGTGATGACTGGGCAAAGTTGATGTCGATCTGACGGCCGTGAAGGGCCCATAGAACTTGAGTTTGTTGTTTTTTTTGTGACGTGTCCCCACAACTCTGTCTTGTCCAAGATTGAATGACTGAAAAATGTTGCAAACTCTTACAAATCAAGTTTTTGTAAATGTAGAGTATCTTCAACAAAGATTGACATATTCTTTGCATTGGCTCCCTTTCTATTCCTTCCTCATGTTTCGGATGGACCATCAACTTTATCAACTCTAACAACTAGGTCGTGACACCGGTGACACCAAATCCATTCATGTTGGTGTGTGACATGTGCATGAAAGAGGTTTCAACATCAATTGGTACTGCAGTACCTCCTTTCTGTACGTTTATGCATAAAAAAACATATGTGCTGGTGAAAATATCTTAATTTCATTATATTTCATCACATTTCATCGTATTTCGTCAGGTTTCACCATATTTCATCATATATTTCAATCCCATAGGATCCATGTATGGTATATGTACCTACATTTACCATAAACATTCAACCATTTCATGTAGGTAGATTCATCCCAGTTCCCATGAATCCTATGGGATGAACTTCCGCCACCACATCGACCGACATCTCTGGCACCGCATCCAGCTGAGCTTTAAAGGGGCCACTGATAGGAAAGTGATATCTCTCCTTGATCGAAATCGCTGTGGATGGACCCCGAACAACAAAAACGAAGGTTTTCTCGTTGGTGGTTGAACCAACCCAGTTGGGTGTTGAACCAAAAATAGGGGTGGAAAACCCCCCAAAATGGATGGTGAAAATAATGGTTCAAACCCTATTTTTTAATGGGATGATTTGGGGATACCATGATTTTTGGAAACACCCAACATCTCGTTGGTGGTTGAACCAACCCAAGTTGAACAATACTAGTCTAATTGGATCATCATCCCAAAGTAGAGGTGAAAATAAAAACATGGAAACAACAAAATACCACCTATATAGTTCTTGTCTTTTTGGAAGTCTCTGGCAAGGCTTTGGACCAACTGTGGATGTTTGTTCATTTCTACAAGCAAATCATACCCACACTTGTCAATTTGCGAATAGTAAAGAAAAAAAGAGAAACAACAATAGAACAACACCAGGACGACTGAGCTCCGTGTTGAGACATATGTTACTGGTGATTCCACAAGCTAAAATAACCTTGAAATGCAAACATTGCTATCAAAAAGGAGTGCTTGGTGTTGACACTTACAGGAAATGAACCATTGCCACTTGAAGTTGTGTTGCAGTGTGCCAGTTTGTTCTTCTTGTATGTTTGCATCACAGGCAACCTACGAAGTCTGTCCCCTTTGCAAAAAACAAAGAAGGCTTTGAAAACCAAAAGGAACAGTACATGAATCAACAAGCATTACTCAATCAATGAATCAAATAAAATCAACAAAATCAACTGATCAATCAAAACGTTCAAAGTAAGCTGGTACATTAAAGAACTAGTCAAACTCAATAAACAAACGTCCCACCCGTCCTCATCCAGCTCGATAATCATGTCGCTAGAGCTCTGGCACGACGGAAACAACAAGCCAATGATTTGGAACTGCAGGCGCTATTTTCAATAGATCTATATAGAATTCTATAGATACTTACGACCTACATGCCGTATGTGAGTATCAACCATATATAATTTAAACAGCCAGTATCATAAATTCATTCAAAATGTGCACCAAACCTTCCCTTAAACTGTTGAATGGACTTTCATTCCCATTCATATCCAGTTTTGTGGAGATTCTCCAGTTCTAAATCTCAACTTCGACCCTTCAACCTTTCAGGTGGTTTCAGCCGTTGATTTTCGACCTCTAAACCTTATACCCATCAAAAATGCTGGCACTGGAGATGGGGTCAAACATTAAGAACAATCATGACTGGCAGCAAAAAAACATGTCAAAATATCCATCTCGGGGGGTTTCAGTTCTCATCTTGACATGCATCATTTCGGAATTGCACTGAAATTGCATTCGTGAAACCGTCATAAAATGTCTCGTAGTGCTTTAGTGTTTGCTTGTCGTGGCGGCCAACCACGAATGGAACCCTTCGCCGCCTGTGAAACGCCAGAGATAAGATTGCCGTAGCAGAAGTGCTGTTTCTGAAACCTCGACGTCTACATGGATGTCATGCTTTGAAAACCAATGCTGTAACCACCCATAACCTCCATTTTTCACCTCTCTCAAAAGAAAACAGCCAAACAAACACATCATATGTAACATATGGTGTGGTAACTTCTGGTCATCAGCTTTAACCCTAGACTTCCAACTAAAAACTTAACATACTGTTGATGGAAGAAATCCTGCACCACCCAACATATCAACATGTATGACACCCTATAAATAATGGGAAATTTACCCTTTCAACTCGTGCAGGATTTCTTCCATCAACAGTAGCAGGGTACAATGTGAAAACTTTCCCCAAAAAGGAAACCCATCTTCCAACCTCCAACAGGTGCTATGTCCCCATCACTCGACTGAGATTCTGACCCACTAGGTGCCAAGGCACGAATCAAGAGCACCTGCAGATGGTGAATCAACCATTCCCAAACAATCCATGGGACTGGGATGAATTTACCTACATGAATGGTTGATTTTTATGGTTTTCATGTAGGTAAATATACGATACATGGATGTTTTGGATTACACCCCTGAAGTTTAACATGACATAGCCCCTGATAAGTTACCGAAACCCAATAGGAAGCCGGAACGTCTTCCAACCATCATTTTTCAGGGGTGAACTCGCTGTTGAACTTCAGGGATGTATACATCAGATGACTCAAGCTAAAAGAGCCAAGATTGAATCCGATTGTTAGTTTCTTAGAGGGTAAGTTACCATGATATAAGTTGGCTTCACCTCTTATCCAATAGTTACCACCAGGATTCCAATTCAAGATCTGCCAAGGCACCTGTCGATTGCTGCTATCAGGAGCGCCAGCCTTCACCACCTGTCATCAAATAATGGGGGGTCTTTCGTATAATGGTAGCATACCCTCAATATCAATCATATTCAATTATCACTTATGGTCGGGTTCAATGGATTTAACCATAAGACAGCAATACTTGAGAAAACTCTGAAAAGAAGTTTTGGGAAACACCCCAGGTTACCTGGTACCTAAACTTGATGCCTTGACAGCAAGAGAGGCAAGAAGATGAGGAAAACAGGGGCTAGTGTCATTTCAAACACAGGTCAGTTGATGACACAACCACTACCGTACTTCAATGTACAGGGTATGTATACATAAATATCATATATATACATATATATATACTCGCATCTATTATGTAATATACATACATGGCAGTCTATGTTTCACCTGGAGGCATGTATAATGTTCATCTCTCAAACTTTATTAAAGCAAAGGAAACATCCATTTCTCTAAAATTGCTTGCCATTTTATTGATGGAAAATAAAACTATAAGTCCTAAAAGTCACCTAGACGAAGCCAATCTGCCGCTCAGGTGGCTGTGCACCTCAATAATCTCTTTGTTGGCACATGCCACTCCTCCACAATCCTCGTGAGCTGCGACTTGATTGTTTTTGAAAATGGATCATTTCTCCATTTACAGATGATGTAAATTGAATAATAATATTTATGGCAGTTTCATCTGGCCTACAACAAAAAGTTAAGTATCTCTTAGACCGTGATATCAAAACCCAAAAAGAAAACAATAGGGGTCGTTAGTGCCCTTGGCATGAAGCAGAATGGGAGTTACTTATGGTAGAACTGCAACAACGCCTAAAGGACATCTAACATGTTCTACAAAATGCAAAGATTTCAGGACTTATAGCAATGTGTAACGTCTTTTTGTTGGAGGACGTGTTGCTTGCACTAGAGAAACCTGCCACAACTGTCCCATTGGCCGGCCTGGTTGATGTCAAGTTTGTAGGTGGAAACGTCACTTCCAAAGGGAAACGGGCTCCTGGCCCGCAAAAAGACGATGTTAATCGCAACAAATGAGTTTTTAATAAGTACTCCCTCCTTTCTTTGAGCTTGCTAAAGATTTTTTGATTGCACTTCTCATAGACAAATTGATCCTAGGTTGATCCTTGTTGGTGTAAGTCACTTGGATCACGTGGCATCTTTTTATGTCATCATTTTACAGATCTACGACAATTCCATCCAATTCCATCCGATGTACATAGTTCCATTTCACTTACGGCTTCTGATAGATCTGCGGCAACATCAACATAGTGCTTGCGTCCAGTGGAGCCTCACAAAGCCATAAAAGCCCATAACGATGGGTGCCACACCCCCCCGGCTCTCCTACTTCCCAACTTCACAACCACAACGCGGTAAGCATTGCTGGCATTCGTCGTACCACCCTGGAATTCAGAGTGAATGATCTCAGTTTTGAAATTCCTTTCTATATATTTTTGTCATTTTTGGTTCGTTGTTTTGTTTCTACAAAATCACTCAACCAGCAAGAAAGAAATTCAGGGCGACTAGGCCTGGGATGCTTTCATAGAAGTTCAATTTGCGGACTTTGGGGTTATGTCAAGCTGATAACTGTGACTCACACATCAAATATCGCTCTGCATTTTTGTTGTTGTTGTGTGCCATATCCAATCCCTTCTCATAGGATGAAATGATTCAATGATAAGTCTGGGCCAAGTTCATGCTGTCAAATCACATCATGTTTTGTCCATTCTTTGAACTGACAAAAACTGGTTGGTTGGGTTGTATATAGGGGATTGTACTACCCATTTATATAGTAGGCCTAATCATAAGCCATTATTTTTGGATCCCTTCATCTGGTGCAAAAACGCATGGCCTGAAGGGTGTAGAAACCTTTCTTCTCCGGGTCGTACAGCTCACCAACACCTGCAATGGAATCCATTTTTGTCCCAAAAAGGTGATTTGGGAAATTGAGTAAAACTTTCACAACCTCAATGGAGTTAAACCTGGTTCACTGGTTTGGTGGTAGGTAGCATATAATTCACTCATTTTTTGGGAACCAGAAACAGCTATGTTTTCACAACCCTTTCATTCCTTCATCCATGCACCGCCATTCATCCATCCTCCATGTATCATCCCCAACCTGTCAAGTAGGCGTCAAACTCCCGCACCAAACGGGAGTCCAAGACACCCTCTGCCTGGCCATTTGTTTGAAGCAACTTTTCGGCCGACAATGCCCAGTAATGGCCTCTTATTGGATGATGGAAAACAAGCACTCGATGACACTCTAACAACATGGCAATAATGTTTCTTAAGCTTTTCTGACCTGGTTCTATATTGTACGTCATTTATATGAATGTGTGCATTTTTGATGCTCAACAAAACTCAATCAACAATCAACCTCATGAGCTCCCGGTTGAAAAAAATCCCCAAAGGCAAGCGCCACCGAAAATCTCCCGAGCACCTTGTAACGACACATGAATTCCTGGTGGATGCGGTTGGTCTTCTTGAGACAATGCGATGGAAAAATCTGGCATCCACCCTCCGGTAAACAAACATAGCAATGGAAAATCCCGATCTTGAATAGGAAATACATCTTCAAATGGTGGATTTTCCATTGCTATGCTAGATTACCGGAGTGTAACATGGATTTTATGACATGTCTTTTTTTGCGTCATGCTAATCAAATATACACATGACATATATCCATTCATCTTTCAACCAAATTTCAACTGCAGTATTACCATACAGTATGGGGCAATACATCCTTTTTGCAAAAAACTGTCTTTTCAAACTGATTTTCCCAAAGACATCCGGGCCCCGTTCCTGGACGCAATTCCCATCATCATCGCAAGCTTCGCTCAAAGAAGCTGCGCCACCGTACCTCACGATCTGCGGCTGCTGCATTCTGTACCAAACAAAATTGGGGATCGGGGATACTACAAATACCACCCACCATTGGAAAGAACCATTTGGAGATATTTTTGCGGTGTTGAAAGTTGAAAGACACACACAAAACATCGAAGATGTTGAAGAACTGTCACAGAAAACTCGACATTGTTTTCACTGGCCATAGGTCCCGATAAGTTTTGTTTGCTTCCAGGGCTAGTTCTGGTGGCATTTGTTCCTTTACACAGCATGTATTGTCCTAGTTGGCTGAGCTTTCTTTGAGGGATTTTGCTCATTCATTCCAACACCCATCAATACCGTTGATGCTTCAGAACTCCGGCGAGTTTTCCCACCTGGGATGGTGCTAAAACCCGTGTAAATAATGGTAGATAAGTTACCTTTCCCTCAACTGGTGCGTTTCCGCCGCATTTCTGGTTGCCATCAGCAGTGGCGCACAAGTTTCCAGGTTCAAAGGGACAAGTCTCACATCCACCACCACTGATCTGCGATCCGGATGAGATGTTGACAACAAGGTTGTTTATATATCCCTGACCATCCATGTATGGTATATTTACCTGCTACATTTGGTTGAATTTTTATGGTAAATGTAGGTAAATATACCACACATGCATCGTCATGGATCCTTTGGGTATTGGCACACCTTTGGTATAGTATCTGCCGATGGATCCAACATTGATCCTGATATTCATGGTTCAAAGATATAAGCGTAAGGCCACCTTCGATGATGACATGTTGATTTCCGAAAGGCTTATACATGCACGTCTGTTTGAGTAGTGAATCACAGGTGCCGATGGATAAACTTGTCTGGGATGTGCGGATGTGCCATGACAAAGAAAAGGTCACTGCGTAGGAAAGGATCATCTCTCTGTTACGAGGAAGCATGATGGATATGTAAATCACTTTGCATTGGGTTCATTTTCATGCCCTATGTTTTGTCGCAAATGGCAGACACACGTTGAAACCAATCCTATTGGATGGATGAAATCATGAAGACATAGAACGGGGCCAGGTTCCCCAAAATTGAAGAACATCAAATAACCCATGGACCCTAAAATCGTACAAGCTCAATAGAAGGGTACAATATGTTACAACTACGATGCTTAAATTATAGACATTAATTGTACATTGTACAACTATACAACCACTGATTTCGATTTCACCTAGAAAGCTTTCTTTAAGAAGACATTTTGCTGTCAACTGTAACTGACCTGAGGATTCTGTTCACAACCAGCTCTGAAGCAACCAACCCTTGCCTCTCGATATTCTGCCTCGGTGCCCATGTAGCCAGCCTCAGGTATACAGGGACATATATGCCCATGCCAGTAGCTGCGGTAGCTGAAATCCAACATCACATGTATTCATTTGAATCATCACTTCAAACTGACTGATTATCAACATGGGGATATTTGGAAACTGTAGACAATGCATAAAAACCGCCGACTGCCACATTGCACAGCTACACCCAACATTTCAAGCTCAAGTGGCCAAGTCAGTATGTCCGCGTAGGTAAAGTTGTGTGCACCTCGTGGTTTTTTCCACGTTGGAAAACGTAGCTGAAAAGCCTACTGAAGCTTCGAATCTGTCATCTAGATGCATTTAGATTCCCGAAAGGTTGCTCTAGGACATCTCAACAAAATTTGTCATAGTCCTTGTAAAACCTTCCCAAATGAAGTCATCTATGACCTTATGACAAACAATACCATCATACCACCCAGTACATAAATGTACATATCATACATTTAAAAATTCTGAAAGTACACTTAGAGAACATGATTCCCAATGATGCAAGCTTGGTTTCTTGCGATTTTTTTGAGATCCAAGTAACGCTTCGGAGATGTAGACCTGGGTGGTATCCGACAGCCCAGCGGAGGCCTGGCAGCATATCCAGGCAGCCATCTAAAATTAACCGTTCACGTTTCAGGTACCAAAAATGGAGATACTGAAACTTAGAAGCCTATTTTTGGGGGGTGGCTGTTCCCTTACAATAAGCCGTATGCATACAGCTTTGTTATTTTGGGTGAGGATTCCTCCATTTGGATGGTACCTGAAATGGTTGGTGAACATAAAATCAACTGATCACGTGATGACTAAGAAAACATGTGATCATAAATTGCTTCAATCCCTGTTGTACCATTTCTGGAAAATATCTTGTCTTTCTACTACACTTTTTTCCATGAACATATTGTGTCAACAACTCAACTTCCTCAAGCTGCCTCGCCTCCGCGGTCGTGCAGCGGCCCATACTGGAACAAGCCTCGACTCAGGGTTTTTTTCAGGAATTGTTGGTAGCAACACGGGAAACTTCGGAAATTCAATGCAACAATTCCTGTAAAAAATGAGAAGATAGAAATTATATACACGAACTTTTAGATGTAACAGTCCACGCATCCAAATCATCCACTCTGAATGATGGCATATAATATGGCAAATGTGACTGGCAGTTTCAATCTCAAACTGATACAAACATCGATTTTTTCCTGTAATTTGAAACTTTGCAGCGATGCGGACTGCAGTATCTCATGCCCCATAAATTGCAAATCACCAACATGTCGTAAAAAATCGCATGCGTCGACAGGATTGTCCAGCTGTTGAAAGCATCACTGTTTCTGTTGCTCTGCACTTCTATGCCCATCAATTTCTTCAATGGAGAGGCAATCAATGGAGACACAATTATGCAACAAGAACAATTCTAGCCAGTGCTAATCTTCCAGCCACTAAATCATCCGAAAAAAAATCATCCTACATTTATCCATACTGTAACCCCCCCCCAAAAAAAATAAATAAATAACATCAAAATCATCAAGGGAATCGCATTGGGAATCCCATCCCCCCGTCCAATCTTCAGATTTCAAGTCCACCCACCTCTCCCCGTCCACAATTTCGAACTGGAAGATTTGGGAAAAGACCTGGGTGCGGTAAGGGATGGAAAAGGCCAGGATTTGGAGGCAGTACATCTTATTATAAATCATCATGTATATATATATATATGTGTATATTATACAACTATATAGTATTCAAGTCTACACTTTCAAATCTCCACTTAGGTATACATTGATAAGCTGGAAATATGTAATTACATATGCACGGATACGAGAGCATAGTTAAAATCAATGGATATTTCAAACCAAATCCTGCCATTGTGAGTAATTTCTCAATCCGTAAGGATCTGTTTGTGTGTGCTAAGAAAGGGATTAACCCTACAATCCTATTGTGGGAATGGGATTGGGACCATCCAACCTATGAATTTTCGGGAAGGGGATGGATCCTTAGCCAACAATCATCATCCTTCATCTCGTTGTAAAAATCCATCAAATAAATCCCAACGGACTTCGCGGTCAGGTGACAATCCGGATCCGGCATGCCACATCTGCAATCGCATTGCATGCCATCATTGTAGAGCCTGTGGAAGTTCGGCGGGCGATTTGGCATCTAGAAGTTGGCATTTCATCCAGAAGTTGGTGTCCCAAAATTTGGATGTTGCGGATGGGTTGGTGGTGGTTAAACCAACCCATTTGAAAAATATGCTTGTCAATTTGGATCATTTCCTCAAATAGGGGTGGAAATAAAAACTGTTTGAAAGCACCAACTAGATTTGGATGGAGGATGGTTTGATGATATACTGGTACTCAGACTTAAGAGATTCTTTCGTGCAAAATTGCCTCTTGATGGGTCGAACAACCGATGTGTTTTTGTGGCAGGTTGCTGTATCCCAGCATTCTGATTGTTTCTGCCCAACGCAACAAGGGTCGCTTTTGGAAAGTCTCAGTAAAGCCTTGCCTCGCATGGCAAATCCAATTGCTTGACGGTGCTGCAGGCAAGTCTCCATACTCCTACAGGTCCAACGTGTCATGTGGCCACACAGGAGGATGCAAATTGAAGATGGTGATGTTGAAAGCTTGAGCATCCACCGTCCCTACAAATTCATGCTACTGTACATAGAAACACGCTGTCTATGATTTCTGGGTGTGCCAAAATTAGGTTCCCTAGAATAAGTGTAATGAGTTTGCTATCTAAAAACATGATAAACCATACTTATAAACCTATACTTATACAGGGCTCTGATGAAAAGCATCTGACAACGAACACAACAAAAGACCTTCTTGAAAAAAAATACAGCAACTTCCCGGTGATTCCCAAAAATATAGGGGGCTTCCCTATGAACTAGAATTCCCTGGTACCTGAAACATCCACTTCCAAAATGGTTCGGTTGACTGACTAAAAAAACCTTTATATACATTGGGAAAATTGTTGTTTTAAACTCATCATGTCCATCCATTAAATGGTTGTTTTATGGGTCGTTTTACATTGGGGAAAATGGTTGTTTTCGTCACTCTTTGCCAGCATCCTATCGGTCGGTCCAATCCTCCAGGTCAAACTTCAAGCGTGAGCCGTCAAGGCCCCGTTGCACTTCCAAAATGAAGGCATCTGTGGTGCTAGGATCGGGGACCTGTTGGGCACCATGGTGGTTTCTTTTCAGCAGACCCCCCTGGAAGGTTGAAATTGAAGATGAAGGTTTGTTTTGTGATTTTTTATGTTGGGAAATGTTTGGGGTGAGTACCATGGGTTGGGATTGATGTTGACAGGGGTGGGTATGGTGAAGGGGGGGGTTGAGGGTGTTTGGCAAGCTGAAGATATACATGTTACATAAAGGGATCTGTTGTGGAACACCAGGAAAAATACCATTTGACTAGGCAAGATGTAAAACCAATGTAGGAAGCAAACATGCGCATAATGCTCCACTTGAAAGATGTGATATTATGATACATTATGAAGCAAATGCATTTTCCAGCTTAGCTTAGCGGAAACCACAGCTCAAGGTTAAAAATCTGAAGTAATAATCTAGGTGATGATTATCATCTGCAAAAGCATCATACCTGGTCACTTGGGGGGATTGAACACACTTTGTTGGAAGATTCATGGGTACATTTAGCATCCACCAATTTTATCTTCATTTCTCAGGAACGGATCAATCAAGTGACGTTGATGGGGGGTGTCATGGGATTGACCGTAAGACTTCAGCCTTCCAGGAAGGCCACCAAACAAACAGCCCCATATATGTAGATCAAGATCTTCTCAACTGGTGCCTGTCCTGGGCTATAAAACTATTAAACCTACTTTATTTAAGGAGTCAGCCTCATTTTGATGCAGAATTTGGTACATGTCTAAAAACATCATTTTCAAACAACCCCCTAACAGCTCGCCTGCAAGGCTGTCACCAGCATGCGCTCGATGCCCGCCAATCCCGAAACCATGACGTAGAAGGGGGGAATTCGGCCAAACCTGGGCAGGTTCGAAGGTTTTCGAAATTCGTCGAAAAAATTGGTGATTTTTAATGACTATGATATTAACCCTCCAGGGAGTGCAAAATCACATATCCCACCAAAAGGGGAAAGGAAAAAATCATGAAACTCAAGTTGGTGTTTTTTTGTGGATGATATGATATGTTAGTTCCCAGGAGGGTATATCATCCCTGAAACAAAAAAAGCCACATAGGCATTGTGAATCTCGTTATCTTCACAATGCTTGCAATAGAAAATAGCCATGGGATGACGCCATCTGAGAACCTTGTCCATGGTTATCCATAGTTGGAGAGTGGAGAGCCAGGAGCCCCAGTTTCAAAAGAATCAACAAACAAAAATCAAAACATAGAAGGAGTACCAAACAATACAACACCATTTGACACAAGAAAATTGCCCTCTCTCTCTGCATACAAATATAAATAAATATGTATATATATATAATATCTAAATGCACGTATTGTCGAACTATAATTTTCCATGATCTGGTTCAATCAATTTCAATACAGCAAAATAAATGCCCCGGCCAGGACATGTTTTGATGTTTTTCATTTATTGGGAGACAGCAGAATTGAAAGACCTCTTTCTCCAAATTCAAAAAGAACCACGATGAGCCCGACTGTTAACCCTGCCAAAAGACCCGCTGCCCCAGTAGGACTGCTCGATGTAGACAATATTCGTCGACCTTTACTCCCATCAAAAAGAAAGGTAGATAAGGGCCAGCATCGAGAGTAACCACCAACCATGAAAAATATATGTCTGTATTGGGTGTGGGTATCATATGGATGTGAAAATAATATTGTCAATAGACAAAGAAAGAAGTATGCGTGCCCAGGCTTATGTAATGTGCAAACATGATGTGCATATATGATGTGATGCATTTTTTATATGTTGTTTCTATGTACATTTTGCTTCTTCTGGCGTAGGTTTTGCATCAGTTAGGTCCAAACCGGTTTTTGTAAGAGTGTCAGCAGGTGAAAAGGTTGCCTCCAACAATAGTGCCACAAGAATTCATGGATGTCGTACTGAACTCAACCATTTTCAGGTGGTTTTTAAGGATCAAATGGTTTGGTAACATTGCTCAGGTGTCGAAGTAAAGGGCAAGTACCATGCAGTTGATGGAATTTTCAATTGCAGTAAAAAGTTCTATGGATTTCAACTTGAGGGTGAATTTGATAGAGTATTTCAAACTGAAGTGAGGTCATTTCAGTGAGGATTACCCTTATCTTTAAGGATTTCGGACATGATTGTGATGCTCAAACTGATGAGTCTGAAAATATACTGATTTCTATCCAAACAGTAGTACCATTTCAACGACTTTTCGATGCATAAAACGTTTGCTTAATTTTTGAAAAACTCCAAATTATCCTTCAGATCTCGAACAAAACCTGCAGGCCAAAGGGCAGTGTTTCAACTCAAGAGATAGCGTGTCTATACGGCGGTTTCAGTTCAATCATGTTTGAAAAAACACATTGATACCATACTATGGGTAATAAAATATACTGTATTATACACAATTTGTAATGGGTCAAATGGATATCTTGCATCAAACATGTGTGAACCAGGTTTTAAAATCATGTGTCTCGGCTTTATCCTTACCTCATGATGACTTACACACTTACTTGAAGGAAGGCCAGTACAGAGACAAATATCGCGACTGTCCATACAGTTATATATATATATACACATCCGATGCAACAATTTGACTCAAGGTCACTCTACGAAAAAATACTCAAGAATACTATATAAAACTAACAACAAATAAATACAATTACTTTAATTGTCTTTTTGCTTCTGTATACATCGTACGAAGCAAGAGCATCACCTAAAATTAAAGCTAGGAAAAACCGACCCAGCAATCCAACCCTGCTTTGGTATCCAAACGCGTTGGGTGCCACTGCTGTCCTGTTGATGGAAGTGGGATCCGATCGAAGGCACTTTAAAAGACATTATCTACAGTACATATTCTGTTTCTTTGCACTGAAAGTTTCTGGCACAAATGTCGGTGACTTAGGACCGAATGGCGAGTGCTTTACTCATGTTCCAAAGTTCAATGACCTAAGGATTGAGATTGACCATGTTGGATACTAAAGCCATTCTTCCAATTTGAGAATCGCTGGATGGAGAGATCGGAGAGTATTGCAACATCAGTTTCCATGCGTTGTTGGTTGGATCAGCTTGTTGTGGACAACACTTGAACATATAGTTTAGAACCCTTAAACTTTCTTGCCCATACCCTCCACTGAAGCGAATATCCCAATCATTTCCAATCACACAAGCAACAGCAACAACAACAACAACAACAACAACAACAAACAAGATATAATAATAATATTATGATGATAATAATTATAATAACAGCGACAGCAAGAACAATACACAACAAACAATATATGATAATAATATTATGATGATAATAATTAAAATAACAGCGACAGCAAGAACAATACACAACAACAGCAATTGCAACAACCAGACAGCCCAACAAAACAACATGACAAATAAACAAGCCACTCAAAAGCAAAGTACACAAGAACCTCTCAGCCTGTCTGTTTCTTTTGGATCTTTTTGGTGTAAACCATAAAAACCAATCTTCAACGATTGGCATTCACACTGGACGTGTCTCCTCAAACTCGTTGTGAAAGGTATGCGGCTTGTCGGTGTCTTCACACTGGCGACAGGGCAGATGAGATGTTTAGTGATTTCTATCAATGGGTGCCTATCACAGGTAAAACCACCATCTCAATCTTGAAAGACCTGGTGGGAAACACTCATCATATCACATCTGCACAATCCAAAATGCCTCTGCTTCTCAACCTGCAGTATCTGCAGGTATCGAAACGTTTTAAATCCAATAGCTTCTGAAGTCCGGCCATTGATGCCTTCATCCTGCTGTAATTATTCGGAAACACATGAGCCCAATTCATCTGACAATCCCTGGCACCTTTCTGATGGTGCATGTTTGCATGTCTTGGAACTGCAGTTCAAATCAGTTGCCAACAAGTTCCAACAAACCAATCAAACATCTGGGTCTGGTCAGTTTATGTCAAATTGAAGGCAGGCACACCCCCGCTTCCATTTAATGTTGCTTCCAAGAACTTTAGGAATCCATAGTCTTAAGCACAAATCTCACACCATTCCCATCATTATCTTTTCCTACAACTACTTTTCCTTCAATCACCAGTTCCCTTCACCAATCGATGTAACCCGCGCACTTCATGCCAGCATCAGCACAGGTGATATCAGTATAACTGTAATTGAAGTTGGTGACCTTAAACACTTGCGGTTTGGATTAAGGATATGAGTCGAACTGAAATCAACAAAAAAACAACAAACACTATCCAATACAGTATGTCAGTATGTATTCAATATGTATTGGTTTATATGAAATGAATTGTGGACAAAATAAAATTGTGTGGCTTGGGTGCTTATATTGTAAACATATATGCAAGCATTACATTATTACTAGTATCTATGTAGCTGTTGTGACTTCCTTCAGGTGACCCAGTCCATTCAGTGATTTCAAACATGGTAACATGGTCCATAGACATGGCATTCCATTAAAAGTTGATGAGGTGGAACCAAAATCTATGCTTCTCAGGTCAACAAAAAACACACACCCTTCCTACAAACACAGTGTTTCAGCAATACATCTTTCGGAAGATCTTCATGCCTTCAATTTTGTGTATCGTCAGAATCCGAGTTCCACACGTAGTTGAAGAAAACTCCCCAGCTTTTGATGACTGACATCAAATTTGACCTGGACAGGTAAAATAGTTGTGCTGTCGACTCTGAAATGAAATACCAAACCTATATCTACAATAGGGTCCACTAGTTAAAACAATTAAATATATCTTTGCTGAAAAATAATTTCAACAAACCATGCAACGTATTAAACTAAATTACTAGATCATATTAAATCATCAAATACACCAAAACATCACCATATTGTTCATGTCATTCTCGGAACAATACCGCACATCACATATCACACGTTAAACCCACCTGATGGAGACTTCTGTGCCATTGCGGCACTTGCACCAATACTTTCCCGATGGATACTGTGCAGTCACCTCCACTGGATGGGGTCGCACTCGCATTTCACAGGCTCATGGGATACTATTGTCCACCACCTTTCTAAAAGCAGTGTCATTGACGGTTACACACACAAAAAATGAAAAGAGTTCCTACAAACATTCACAAACAACTTCGAGTTCCATCAACTTTTCGCAAGGATTCGTAAGGTATCCAATGCACTGCCATGCTCTAGCCCTCCAACATCCGCTGAGCTGACGACCTCTGTAGCATTGCAAGTTGTACTGCTCATCCGCCGTCCATCCGGTGTGGCATTCAGTGGATCACTGAATTCGCAGTTATCACCATAGAAACCTCGAGAACATAGGAGAACCCGTTAAATATCTCAGGAAACAACGGGAACCAGAGAGAATGGGGAGGGGATCATGCATGTGCAACTCTGGTGATCAATTTCTGTAGCAAGCGTTTGTATCTTAAGCTTCCCTCCTTTAAAAACAAGCAACGAATCAACCAGAAACACCAACAAGTAAGAAGCACATAGTCTCACTTGGACGTCTTGTACTGGCACATGTCGGTATAGACATCAAAAAACACATTGGAATCCAGATTTCCATGTGCAATTGGCGAAGACAGGTGGTGTCCCAAGAGCGTTGATGCATCAACAAAGATTGCGTGTATGTTATGGTTATGTGGTAAATGTATGTACATATAATACATATATGTATCCATATATGTAGTTGATCACCACTACAATATCAATACATGCAGTTCATCAATAGACTTGACAATGGACAGTAGAACATGCCTTACCTATTACTTATTACATTCACCTATAAGCAAATTAGGTTCATCTTCGTATGATTTTGTCTCCCCCAAGACCGAGGGTTTAAACTTGTCAAACCCCAAACCTTGTATTCTATGCAAAAACGCGACATCCTCCACGTTGATCGTTGTTTTCGGTCAAGGTGCCGCTTGGACATTCACACTGATGTTGAAAGTTGGGAAGGTCCAGGCAGGTCCTTTTTGGGCAGAAACTTTGGGCAAGTCTGGAAAAGATTGGGCGATGAATCATTCTTTGGGTTTCCCAAGGATTTTTCTAAAAACCTTAGCGGCTTCATACATCCATGATGATTCATGATACTCCACTTCTATAATTGACCATGAAAAGATCTTGAAATGACAGATGTTGCAGCCTGACGTCAGGGATGCCCCAAAAAAGATTCGATGTTATTGAAAAGTAACAAAAGATATTTGCAAATGTTTCAAATAAAATCTATATACAAAATACTTAGATGCTTTCTCCAATCATGGAAGCAAGTGGAGAAAAAAAACGCATGGTTTTTGTTTGAAAGGTAGCGATCCTACTGGAGATTTCTCTCCATGATTCACCTCAGGCATTGAGCTATGGCAGCTATGGGAGGTTCCAGGGGGCCTCATCCACTCACCTGTCAGAACTGATAGAATCACCTAGGGCCTCAACAGGAACAAGGGCAAAAGATGCGTCAAACATTCCTTGGATTTTTTCAACATGATGAACTGTTGAATCAGGAAAATCACTGGATTCTTTAAAGTCAAAACATCCACTAGTCTCTCCCTTTAAAGTAGCACCCCTTGAATAGGAAAGCTCCTTTTCTTTCAAACCATACTGATTTTTTAAGGTTCCATTCCTTAAGGTTCCTTAAACTTGGGGAGTATATAATATACAAAAAACAAACAGAAATACAGTAGTCATCCTGCCAACCTGATCACGGATGCTGCATCCCCCAAGGTTTTTCACCACTCGGCCACCACACCCGCCATTCTGACATGGTAGATGGCTGCACTTGGAGCAATAGCCCTGGAAATCCTGGATTTTTCAGTTGTGGCTTGACCAGGGAAATGTTAGACGAATCATGGAAGATCTATGGGAAGTCGTTCCAAATCGCAGGTTGTATCTTCAAGAAACACCAGGAAAACCCAGTGGTGCTGCTGCCGGCAATGTCTATCGAATATATTGAATAAATTATACATTGATATTTATTGTCGTATTACATAATATAAAGATATATAAAGTACTTACGTAGATACATATTCACATACCGCATACTGTACAATTTCTGTGCATTGATTTTTTCTTCCGGATCACTCTGGCTGTTTGCCTGGTGCCTAAGAATCACACAAAATTGCTCTGGCATTTCCTAAGATGCGCCTTCCTTTTCCTGGCCGCCATCTGGCCGGGCCATCTTAGCCGTAGCCGGTTAACCTGCATACTTCAAGCGAGGCAAGTCATCATCAGGCAGCTGGTACCACCTTTGCATCATGGAACAACAAATGTGGATGACTCGATACCTGAGTGGATCGTTTTCGACGATTTGGATCAGGGAAAAACTATCCGAAAAAAAAAACACATCCTGGGTGGAAACAAAAACACTCTTATTGTGAAAAAAGAAGCCAAAACACATGCAAACAGATCCATGTTCGGGTAGCTGCATATTAAACATACTATGACCTTTCTACGCATGAAGGACCACCATTTACATCGGACTCTGGGTCTGCATTCCCTGGTACCCTAACCCACAACAGTATATAACGAGTCTTACAGCGCTCATTGAGAGTATACTGGTGCAGTACTAGAACTTGAGTAGAAATGAAAGTAGGACTCTATCTACTACATGTACTGCTAGTAGAAACAGCAGTACCAAAGAAAACCTGGTACCATACTGCCAAGATTTCCAGTAATAAGAAATGGCTTACTACTACTGGTAGTATGTAGTACTGTTAGTATTGATAACCAAAAAACACTATTTGCTCCCCTAGATTCCCCATACATCATAAATTTGATTGGTGGCCAAGCATAGCATACTGTAGGTAACCAACCAACCACTTGTGGTGCAGTTGATGAATCTCACATGGCAGCTATGAGTTTCACTATGTTTCACTTGTCAAGGCACCAACTTCCAGGTTTGGAAAAAAGCTCATTGTCTTCCAATGTTCCAGCGGCTGGCCACACACAGTCTGGCTGTGAGTCGTAGACGATGGTCATCGTGGTGCCACAGGCTCTACAGAAATGCCGCTGCCCGTGCTTGGTAGTTCCTGGAGATACAAAATATACGAATGATTTCGGGTGGCTAGGGTATGTGGATGAGTTTCAAGATCAAGTGCGGCAGTTGGTTTGAGGTAATGAATCTGATTGAACTTGGGAATGCACATTTGATACACAAGTGGCAGAGGCATGCAGCCACAACTGTCCCTCCGAAGCAAGATGCATTGCGGAGAGGGGTTTGCAGCTAAAAATCTCATGCCAGGGAAATGACTTGTAGATATTGATTTCAAATTTGAAAACTGACTGAGCCCTCAAGATCCACGTTGCCGTTCCAAACAGGAACGTTCAGGATGTCAGGAGGATTGCGGGCAAAAAGACTAGAAACCAATATCCAACCCCCAACCAACAGCCAAGCTACTACTATTAGAATCTACACGCACATCAAAACTGAGAAACCACTTCCGGCAATCTAAATCTATCCATGTCCAGCCTACGTAACTTCAAATTGGCCCCTTGCACTGCTCTACGCTACAGCTCCGGTCACATAAGCACATTTCTCTCATCCGGACAAATCCTGAAACAAGATCTTTTGCCAGCAATTTGAAGATGTATTTCCTATTGGAAAAGGTGGATTTCCATTGCCAGGTTAGTTTACCCTCTCATCTCCATCACCCGAAATCACCCGCCGAGGCACGAAGCAATGCCAAGGTCTTGTCGTTTGTCCACCGGAAACGCTCCAGTGAAGCAGGTATCCAAGTCTGTGCCACGGAACCAGACAAACCTGTGGTGTTTTTAAAACAACAAATAGCCATGATTAAACAACTGAGGATTTTGGAGGATGGGACAATTGAAGAGGATTCATTGAAACTGTAGCATTTTATAGTAAAGGATGATTGGATAGTAGAAGTATTGAAGGGTGAATGGCGTCTTTGAACTATGCTTTTTCAAACTCTAGTCTGGAAGTTGGGTTTTGTGAAGGAGTCAAAGTTGACAAACTGATCCAGGATTTAAAGGTGGAACATTGTAATCATACTCAAAAAAAAACTCTTGGTAGTCCAGCGTTCTGTCAGCTCCTTTTCTGATATTACACGTTGTGGCTGAAATCAAAACAACTCATGATTGACTCAACTGAGCGGTGTCATACAACCAATATGTTTCGAGACGAACAAACAAATATTATATATATATATAACATGAATGTATGAATGGGGGAGTTGCATCAAGTCACCGCAGAGAAGAAATAAAAAATATCCTCTCACAAACCTTCCTCTCAAACCCATTGTTTCAGGGTTTTTGATGCTGCTCAGATGATTTATCCGAGTGTTTTCATTGTTGGTTTGCAAGGTGCTTCGTAGACATCACCAGATTTTGGATGCGACCTGAAACCCAGTCAATGCTACAAATCTGATAAGTTCAATTCTGCCAGTTGCAAATGTACGGTAATATGTTATAATATTGGTTGTAAATAAGAAAAAATGCACAATTCTGCACCTCCAAACAACTTAAATTCTATTAGTTAAATCTATTTGGATCTAACCTCCCTTGAAGAAAACGCTCAAAAAAAAACAGCAGGTCTCCCCACATTAGAGTCCCAGTTACGGCGACAAAGGTTGCAATAGCAATGCTGTGCCTCACCTGGCAGCAACGCCGCTTCGAAAGAACATTGCCTTGGTGGAACCGGATGAATCTCAGTGGATGTTACGTGGAACATAGGTTTTCCTAACATGTCCGGCAACAACAACAACAACAACAACAACAATGACCAGCACCCCGAAACCTCCATCCCACATTTTTTTGGTACGAAACTGCTTGGGTAGTCTCGAGGACCCCTCATCCCACACACCTGCCTCAATTTTTTCCAGGTAACTTACAAGCACAAATTCCTTTGATCACTTCAGTCCGGCGCGCAACTAAACGTTCTGTGGGTCGGGCATCCCACCAAGTGCTTCCGTTTTTGGGCGCCAGAGTCTCATAAGTGGATTGCCATTCCTGACACTTCATGGTTAAGTGCCAGTTCATTGGCGTGGAGTGACGCGTTTGCGTTTTTGGTTTAAACACATATAACTTAACACTCCCACCCACCAAACAAGTAAAAACAAACATATTTGCTGTCTCAGCACGGGTTTGGCCAACTGCCATTGACGTAAGTTCGCAGGCACACCACTGGCGGTCCATGCGCCACAAACGCCCTTCGTAAAACATGGTAAATTTTTCAACATGACCCGGCCCTTCCAAATCTCATGATCATTCGCTGAGAACAACCGTACAAACCGCAAAAACTGGAATGACAGCTGGAACCAAATCTGAACAACCATGTTTTTTCAACCTTCGAAATGTGATCTTAGACTGATCCGAATCCCACCGACAGACCAGTTGTCAACAGAGCAAGTTTCGAAGGCCCAGCTGTCCGGGATGGAATCATCTTCCAATGTTCCCAAGCACAAATAAGACTGCTGACCTTGTTGAAAAAAATCCAACACAAAACAAACAACACTGGGAATAGTTGGGACCATCTGGGGTGTGGAAACTTTAGTCTATAGAGCCTGAGCCTATGTGAAAGGCAGAAACTGTGTTAGCATTTCACTGGCTCCGAAAAATGTCAAGGAAATCGGCAAAATTTTGCACTTTTTTCTCCACTGCAAATGCTCTGCTGCACGCGGGTGCCAAAGTAGATGGACCTGGGATGTTGCATAAAAATGAAAGCCAAAGTGTGAGGAAGTAAGAATTTGAAATGAATAAAACTCAAATGTATTAGATTGAATGTGAAAACTTGATATGTTCAGAAGTTTGCATTTATGAGCGCATCTGTTTTGTGCCCCGCTGCTCGCTCTCAGGTTCATATTCCCCTGAACCTTCACTCCTCAAATAGACGTCAAGCCGTCAAGTGGCCGTCAAGCCTGATTCAAATTCTGAAATTCCATCCAAGTGTTGTTATTTACAAACATCTGGAAACTTCGTGGTCGTCGGAATGCCTCGGGCACCAGCATAGGCTTGCCTTCTTTCATGCTGCTGCCGGGAATCTTGCTTTTGCAGCCGGCAAATCTGGGATGGTAACTATTTCACGGCATGCCGCGCAACAATTCTTCCTGGACTTGAACAGATCATGTTCCCGTTGCATCACGTCTACTTCAGCAAATAGGACATGTCCAAACGAAGACGGCAAACAAACGGAAATTGCCATAAATTGCCTTCACAGCCAAACACTATGCTAGTAAGCAGCGGCGGAAGAGTGACCTCAGAAGTGTCTAACTTTGACACAACGGGCCGTAAGCAGCGGTGGAAGAGTGACCTCAGAAGTGTCTAACTTTGACACAACGGGCCGTAAGCAGCGGTGGAAGAGTGACCTCAGAAGTGTCTAACTTTGACACAATGGGTTTTTCTTCCTTCCTTTCACCCAGGATGTCATCAAATCACATCTGAAATTCCATTATACTGCTTGGTCGAAAGGGATCCTTATAATGGCTTATAGTAATTCTCATGCATATGTATATATATATATATCTATACAATATGTATATATATATAAATGGGTCGAGTAGTGCAATCCCCATGTTTCAACATAAAGAAACCAACCGGGGTTTGATCACTGCTCACATATCATCATCAAGTTGAGGCACAGGGATGAAATTGGGTCAATCATCTGCATGAACCAGAATCATGGAAGCAACAAAAATGGGTCCCTCAATGTTCGTTTCTTTTACAATAGGGACATGTCTCTTCTGGTTTTTGGAGGAAGGGTAATTTGATCATATGATATTGAAGTACATATATATGTAAATATCCAATCTCCTAAATGAAGTGCTGGACCTTTTCCCAATTCCAAAGATTTCAGGACGATGATTCTAGTTTCAAACAGCTACTATCACCAGCTCCCTCCCATCTGGATAAGTGAACATTTTGAATGACCTAAGTTTGGACAATCTGAAAAAGATGAGGCCGCAAGGTGGACATATCAAAGGCCATAACTAATGCAAATGTCAAACATAGTGCCAATGAGTGTATGTACTGTTGATGGAAGAAATCCCAAACAACCACCTGGGATGTATGAAACCCTGCAAATAATGGGATAAACTACCTATCAACGGAATATTTTTTCCATCAACAGTATGTGTCCTGTGTACACGTTGACCTCCCCTATCAACTTTATACCCCCAACTTTAAAAGCCAAACAAATTGATGGGAAGGCTAATGATCCATGGCTACCACCATCTTGCCATGATTTTGATGTTTTATCGTTTTCTCTTATTTGGGATACCATGGTCAACACCTCAAACTTCATCTGATGGGTTTAAGATCCGCAGGTGGGAAGGGTTCATCATTGTGGATCACCGGATAGAAAACACACTTGGCACCCAACAGCTTTCCACCTTTGTTTTTAAACTCTTAACATGGCATTTGAAGTTTCGAAACACAACCCTTTCCGCAACACAACCCTTTCCGCCACAGTGGATGGAGTCACTTTCATCCACACGTCGAAAGCCCAACTTGCTGTAACATCTACTGCACATGAACCTTTCCAGGGTACAAACTGTGAAGTTTCACCAGTTATCCTCAAGAAGTCACCATTCTCCACCCTTCTGGGCGCTGATCCATGTTCATCACCCAAAAGGTTTCATGGTTTCCTGGATTCAATGATCCTCTGGAAAATCTGAATGTTGCTAGTGTTTAAATATTTTGGTGTTCTTACACCTCTTACGGAAATCAAACAATCAAGGATAACCTTACCAGCAAATGATCATTCACTAGTCCTTTGGCTTTACAATTCTACCCTTTTGCACCAATGGACCAAGCTAGGACTAGCATGCCATGAATCATAGCCGATCCAAAAACACTACTGTATCCCATCTACAATGTACATCACAAATGGCCTTATTGCCCCCTAGTATTGCTTAAAGCAATTGTGAGATCTGGAATGGTCACACCTACAATTCCTACAAATGTCTCAAGCAAAGATGCAAGTCAAAGCTTTTGCCACAGTGAATAAGCTGGAAGCATTAGGGTTTTCTTGGACTTTTGGCACAACATGACTGCTGGATGAATCTCTAGTTTCATCTTTCAATCAACACCACATTTGCAAGTAAAGCATGTTTGTTTCCCATTCTAATCTTCAAACTTTGAGTTTGCGAATCAGCCATCTCCAAATGAATAGAACAAAAACAACCCCCACAGAGTCAAACATCAATCTACACATTTCCCCTGCCCGGCACCGTTGGCCTATCCACAACTCCAAAGGCTGTGCAGGAATCACGATACGTTTGAATATCGCCTTTCAGGGGCAAGGAATCCGATCAATCTGATCAATCTGGCAACCTCCAGAACTCTATTCATAAATCACATGACATAATGTCATGATACTAGGAATGATTGAACATGTTGTTAACTCAAGATGATCATGTGCTAGATAGATTCAAGGATAGTCAAGAGATACTAGGTTACTAGGTGCAAAGAAGCATCACGACATTCCTTTTGCTTACTCTTGGTTATGTATCATAGATACTAAGTGCCTACACTATTTGGACTTTAGCCTCGCAACTCCTCCCTTTGATCCATTTCAGCACCTGTTTGCCAGTCTGGAAGTGTCTCCAGTGGAAGATATGCTCCAAAGGAACTGGAATGAAAATGACGACATCCAGCGCAATAACAACGAAGAGGTGCCTTAAAATCTTGAAAGTTCAATGTCAATTTGCATCGACCACAATGGCACCGTGATACCAAGCGTGCGTCCTGTTGTGACCCGACACGACCAAGTCTTTGCGAGGTCAAGGGCGATCGAAAGCTGGTGTCGTACTCACCTGCTTGCCAAAACCGAAGAGTTGTCAAACCCTTCTTGGAACGGTATAGCAAGGGTACAAAAAGGCACAGAACGGCTGGTTTAAATGCTTTCCTGACTTGTTGGTTCGGTTCCATGAACAAAAGCATCTTTGAAGAAAAGTGAGACTGAATTGAATGCTGACTCCAAAATATAACTATATATAAACAAAGTTAAAAACAAAAAATCAAGGGAAAACAAATCACAAATCATCAAACATTATCAATTACTTTTGTAGCTTACATATTCATATTATGAAACACATTTAATTTTCCAAGCGCTCCCCTTAACACACAGATGCTTGTGGGCAATTAAGGTACTTGGACCTATGTAAAACTCCATGCTCAATTAGTTAGTCGAGCTTTGTCTAGTACAAAACGAATTTATACAAACAATTACAAACATACCTGACACTTGTGCATTCCAGCCACGGCATCGCAATTCCAAATAGTGCCGTATTTGTTCTTCAGAAACCCCGGGATTGGCTTCCAATAATTCTCGTATCAGCTCATCCATCAGGCGAACCCAAGGGCTGTTTTCTGTTGTGTTTTTTTCTTCGCTACGTTTATGTTTCAACTGGTCATGTGATTAAAACACATATTACATACCTACATGATGATTAAATGTTCCATACAGTATTTGTGCGGCTGTCAGAGTTCTTCAGGGAATCCATCCTTTTACATGAGGATGCATTCATTCCTCCAAATCCATCCGTCTGCGTAGTCAACGTATCGTGGCAGCTCAATGGATAACTGTAGGCAAAAATGGCCTACCAGTACCAGGCTATCACAAATGACCTCCCAGCAACTCTACATGGTCGAAAATGGAGTTGAAGTTACTGGTGGCTGAAGGTACGTCTAGTCTATATTGCATACCATGACAAAAGAGACGAGTGACAATAGTGACCAGTCATGTGTTCGTGAAGGACATAAAGCAACGGCGGCAAAAAAAGACGCAAACCCAGGTCTTCATATCCAATCATGAAGGATCTGGGGGTCCAGAACTGGTGTCGCAGAAATGTGGAGCTTGAGAAAAAAAAACATCCAAATGTATTCAAACAATATGAGATCTAAAAAACAACACAAAGGAAGTTCAAATTTGACATTCTTTCCTTTGTTTTCACCCCTTGTTCTTCAACATAAAATGTCGAAAAATCCCCGAAACCCCACGGTTTTAACCACACAAAATCAGAAAGGCGGTCCTCGTAGTTATCACATTCACCTTGCAACTTGGTCCTAGACCAACATCTTTGCCAAGGTATGAGTACACATGAGAAAAAACATGAAAAAAATATATACAAAATGGTATCACTTTATGAACTTGATTCAACAATGATTGATATCTAGCAGTGATAAAAGTCCGATGTTTCAGAAACTTTCAGTAATCACCGGTCTTTTTTTGTCCTCAACTTCAAGTTGTAGCTGCTGCCGATTTGTCCCTGGCAAGGCACACAGGTCGGGGTCTCCCTGAAACTAACATCAAAAGCACCTGAAAATGGATGTTTGGATTTACAATCAATCGTTCCTTTTGGGGGGCAAGTAACTGTTAGTTTCAGGGAATGTGTACATATCTGTGTATAAATAAATATATCTATCTATCTATCTATCTATCTGTCTATCTATCTATCTATCTATCTATCTATCTATACCTAAACCCTCCAATAATTTTCAAATTTCAACCCCCAGGTCTGTTTTTGGTGTTTTTTTGGGGGCCCAAATTTCAGACCTTTGGAGATTGGATCTGCACCACACAGGGATGCCACCCGGTACCTGGTGCCACTGGCATCCTGGGTGGGGGGTAGATCCAAAATAAGTAGCATAAAATGGATGCCATACCCAATAGACTTGTGATATTGCCGTGATATTGGGTGATTATTCTCAAAATCTGTTTGAATTTATCCAATAAATATGGACCAGTAATGATCTCTTTATCTGATAAACTCCAAACATCTGAAAACTACTTCCAGCTCTTTTTAAAAGCGCCTCTGGGACCGTCCAATCGGTGTCGTACAAAAACGACAGCAACTCTCCCAACTTCAAAGTGGCCTCAACAAACAGGACATCGGATAGATTTCAATTCGGTAGTTGATCTGAAAAACCAGGAAACTTTTTTGTTTGACATCCCTTGACGTTAAGCCTCACAAATTCCATGGCTTCAAGTGTAACAAATGAAGTATGTAAAGAGAGAAACACTAGAAATCCAGATCCCTAAAATGTCACCTTCATAATGGGTGTATGTCCAAAAAATGCCATCCTTCAATGTCCCTATTTCAAACAATTACACGGGTGATCCCCAAAAACGCCACAACAGACGTCTCCACAAAAACTAATGACTCAATGACCAATCTTTGGGATGCTTCGCCAACGGGCTTTTTGAAACATGCGACAAAAACCAACTCTGCGCCACGTTTTGCACCGTATACCCTACCAAGGACGCTAATTAGCATACAACTGAAGTCAGGGGTTTGTTTCCAGATTCAAACATCTCAACATTGAATGTATTCTAAATATAAATATAAACACATGGATGTGTAGTATCTGTTGATAAATTAACCAAATAGATTTCCACACATCCCGGGATCAAACCCTACGTATCTCTTCCGGCCATCCCGGCATCTCCGGAGCGCCTGTAAGGTCACCAAGTTGGCAGTAACAGATTCATCTGTTTGAGGAGCAAACCTGCCGCGCTTTTCGGCAGGGGTAGGGTTTACAAAGGAGAGGTTTGAATCACCAGGTTAGTAATATGAGAATTTGTATATGTGATAGATTGTTTGAAACCGGTAGACTTAGATGTACTAGGCATTTGCAAAAGTTCACAGGATATTGTGAATATCCCTGTTAATTCTGATGGATGTAGTTGAAACTGGATGAGTCGGTAGCTATGGCAATGGAGACAGCCATTGGTTGCTCAAAGGGTAGAACCAGTCGAGAGTCGACAGGAAAAAATCCCTGAAATTGCCAACGGCTGTCGCAAATTTTCACACATGCCAATCCTTAGGTTGCTCCTAACTCACCTCCCATGTTCTCAAACAGATCAACAGGTTCTGCCTATGGGAAAGCTCATTCCAATTGTCTGGCTTCCAGCAAAATGGATTGGACCTTAGTCACTGCAGAAAGTTCATCAGAATCAGCAGTCACTGTTAAACAACACAGTGACATTGATGAAATTGATGCAAGCGGCAAGCATGCGCCGTTAGTTTTGGGGTTTCAACGTTTCAATGATTTTCTGAACCGTCCCAAACCATCCGTTTGGTAATGGTAGATTTGAATTCTGTGCTGTGCAGCACACAGTTTCCTCTTGATATAGGAACATAATCATACCGGTGAGGTCTCCATGTCAATAAGGTGGAAGTTTCATTCCCAATCTATCATACAGATTCATATGCGAGTTGTACATAAGGGAGCTTCTAACAGCATCATGCAAACTTGGAAAGTAATTGATTAATTTCTACAGTCAATGCAAACCAAAGGAAATGTGTACATGTACATAAGTTACATAACTACATAAATAATATCAAATGTATGCATCTGTATCTGCAATACACAGCTGCTATTTTTGTTATATGTACATGTCATATCCTGGATATGTAATCAAATTAAATCAAGTTCATTTTCATACACGGGTAAATATCATTATACTTCATGCGTCTCGTATGCATACACATGCACAAATCTGATGTCCAGCAACACTGTCATTCATAGCTTCCTTCAAGCACCGGACTTGAGGAAAGGGAATGATGCAAACAAACGCCGGTCCTCCTTTACATTGTCCTGACCGTTCAGGAGACATCTGACACTTCTGTCAAAGCTACCATGAGACAGTTATAATTCTGGGAGCGTCATTAACTTAAACTCTTAGGTGCCTTTGATCACTCTGAAACAAGGAAATCTTCGGAGTTTGTTTGGAAAGTCTGCTCCTTCACCAGGTTGAATAATGCCTGATTGATGAGACCCACCTGCCAGCATCAATGTGCCCATGAAATTTATGTCAGAATTAGAATTGGAGTAGGATTTCTGCAAATGCAACACTAAAAAAAAACACCTACAGTACTTCAATTCTCTACATTGAAGAGAAGTGAAGGAAAACAAATGTGTGGCGGCTGTTAATCTTGGTTCAATACATTGAAAATCCGAGCCAAGAAGTTACTGTTGTGTATTGGTTGTGCCTTTTTTGCCCATTTTCAACTGAGTGTTGGTGGTTTCAACCCCTTTGAAAATATTAGTCACAATGGGAATCTTCCCACAAATAGGGGTGAAAATAAAAACTATTTGAAACCACCACTGCCCAGAAAATCATTTCAACCAAATTCGCGACACAAATTTCAACCAGATCCAAATTCAGCTTCTTTGGACAGCCTGCAATTGGCAGGTTTTCAGCTGTCGCAACTGGTCCCTGGCAAATGCACCAAAGTTTTCTTAAACTGTTGCACACTCAAACTCAAACATCAATAGATCAATATCTGCACAAAATCGAGAATTATGACAAACCTTCAAATCTCAATATGTCTCACAATATGTCGTCACTCACTCTTCACAGCCGATCTTCCATTGGTTGCTGCATTCCATCTCTATACCTTCCATCTTCAACTCTACAGGGGGGTCCCTGGGCAGCCACCAACGAAAGCTACACAGCTTTCGACCTGTCAAAACGTAGGAAGAGCGCGACCTGACGCTTCGCAGCCGTCCAAGTAAAAGCGTATGATGATTGGGAGATAATGGCGAGTTTTTGTGTCCATGGTACACAGTACACATAGCTGGAATGTGTGTGTATATATATATATTGTACGTCGTACGCATTATAAATTTATAAAGTCAGTATATTTTGATATGATTTCATATGTATGTTGTAAAATCAATATAGAAGTATAGAGTCGTAGATAGGAGTAGGCATTGCAGAATCATGCTGTCGTGCTACTGTTCTTGCCAAACAGTCCGAACCGCGTTCTGAACAGAATCATGTCAAGGGGGAGGGGAAATAAACCCTTCAGCCACTCCCTCCAGAGAAGACACCACCCGTCAAATGAACTAATGACAATAAATGACTGTACAGTCATTGCATTCAAGGCAGTTTAAAAGCAGAACGCATGTTGCTCACCGAATCAGACTGATGAACAAACAGTTTAGGCGGAACGTGTCTAACCATAGTATAGCAGACCATATCAGACCACACACACACACACAAACACACACACACAGACACACACACAGACACACACACAGACACACAGACACACAGACACACACACACAGACACACACACACACAGACACACACACACAGACACACACACACACACACAAACGCGCAAGAGACTAACAGTAGACAGTGAGCCGTTCTGAGCTGGCTATGCCAGGAAACATTGCATATATGTCAATTCAAACCTGCCAAAAAAAAAATGAAACTTCTATATTGAATCATGCTTGCCAAAGTACATACGTGCTGAGGCCCAATAATTGTAAATCGTATGTCAACATGTTTACACCTTTCGAGGACATTCTGACATTTCATTCTGTCGGACAACAACTCATCAAGGAAAACAACCATGTGCGGATACGTGGATGCCATCTTAACCATCCCAAGGAAGAAGTTTTGCCCTACAGCCGGGGCCTTATGTTCAAAAAAGTCCGTAAGGCTCTGGAAAATATTGCGCTTCAGGTACCTCAAGGAAGACACCATGAGGTTTTGGCTCCAATAGGCAAACAATACAGAAACAAGAGACCACGGCAGTGGGACTCATGGCGTTGCACACTGACTTATCTGTCTATAATATCATATGTAGCTATAGATCGGAGTAGATCGGCGTTTCATTTGCCAATTTCGCAGGTTTCCCACAGAAAAAAACTAATCAGTTGAGTGAGGAGCACCAATACATCATCGTGTCGTCAAACATGTGACTTGCAGTGCTTCCCTGGGCTGAAGGGGAGAGGACAACTGTAACATAGCCAATATAACCATTCCTCTCGACTCGAGCAACACTCTACCAAACCATGCTTTCAAACATATCATCCGCTTGGTGCATCATGTACGCTCGACTGGAATGGCGAATACTCCTCTCTAGTGGCAAACAGCAAGCCCAGTGTTCTCTAGCCTCGAATCCTCAAACACGTCTCCAAACTGTCTGCTGCAAATTGGTGTCAGGACAATTTTAAAAGGAAGAAAAACACCCCAGAGGCAAAGAGGCAACGAGAAAATCACCAAATGCTCTGTCTACTATACACACCGTCGCCTGCATATCTTCGAAGGCCTTGATGGTTTTGTTGGATAAAAGGCTTGGCTCGAGGACAGCGCTGCTTTCATGGAAACTGCAGGCAACCGTTGCGGGCTTTCGAAAAAGGTGTCAAATTGATTGCCAGCAGTTCATACGTGGATTGGTTGAGCAACAGCTACAAGAAACAGCTGCATTCAAACATATTCAAACCATTTAATCAGAAACCCCTCCTTCCCGAAATGCTTCAGTCGGAAAATCTTCAAGTCTTTCCCCCCCCCAAAAAAAAAACAGATTTCAAACCATCAAGCTTCAATATTACACCAAACCTCAAGTCATATTGAATCTTCCAAACAAAAATTAGATGGTACAACTCCGCTTTATCTGGGTATCAATCATGCTCCCTGCACCTTCCCAACTCCGCTTGAATGCTGTCCACGGCAGATAAGGTTGGAGGAGTCGCCTCGAGACTTTGCCGTGCCGATCTGGTTTTCCGCTGATTGAAATACCAAAGTCTGAGATAAACTTCGGTGTGCGTGATGTCGTTCATATACTGGGGAACATGACTATAGGCTACCTTTTGAACTCAAGCAGAAATAGATACACGCTCACACCTAGTCAAAATCAAACAATACCATAAGAATTAGCCAGTAACAACATCCATGGCCGTGACAGAAATCCTAAATCGCACAGCTAGTGTGACCGCATTGTGTAATCATTGAATCATCTCTTCAATGAGAGGATTTCAATGTATTTCATCCCTCTCGCAGCTCACCCAAACTGACAAAGGCACTGTTCTGCTTTATTCCTCCAGGTGATTCTTCCCCAGTTCAAACATCTAAGAGTCAAACGGGAAGTCTTCCCTATATGAAGGGAAAATACTGAAATACTTTACTATATCTTTATGAATATGTATGAATGTATATTTATACATATGTATACATATACACATATTTGTTCCACCACCTAGGAGGGTACCAACATTCAATGTCCAAGCCGCACTGTTGGTGGAGACGCTTGTCTCAGACAAACCCAGCATATCGGTGATCACCACCTGCTTTCTATGAGAATGCGACATCAACACACTTGCATCTGCTGGAGTCTAGAGGGTGCACTGACCAAGCAAAGATTTGAATTTGAAAGCCTACATTGTCCAACATAATTCTATCTAGACAACCCCACGTCACCACCAAGCAAGTAGATTTCTCGATATTGTCCCATGCTTTTCTTTGTTGTTAGAATCGGAAGTAAACATGAAATAAGAGTGTCAGCCCATATTGATGGTGAAAGAGTTACTAGATTCAGGTTCAAGAAAACAACCATCTATGGATCCATATCATAACCACCAATCTGACCGACCTTTCATTCACCTTCATCCACCTTCACCCCTTGATCGGCCCGAAAAAATCACCATGGCACCTTGTGTAGGCTCGTCTCTCGCGTTCGTTCAAAGAATTGAATCTGGTTGCTCATTTTGATCTGTGCCATGGTGAGATGCAAGGTACCGTTGGTGTGGGGAAGGCATTAGGTCCTTAGGTGCTTAGAAATTGAAATGTGTGATATATGCACGGTTGTAATAGCACATTAGATCATATGTGTACATCGATGATGCATGCTAGGTCAATGTTTGAATACATTTCATGATATACATGTATGTCATATAGATTTACATGTATGTCATATAGATATACATGTATGTCATATAGATATACATGTATGTCATATAGATATACATGTATGTCATATAGATATAAATGATATATCTATGACTATGTACACTATAGACATATATATATATTCAGTAGACAGTAGACAGGCTATATTTGCTTACACATTAACGTTGGGGTTGGTTGCACCCTACATGTCTCCATCTACTCGGGGAAGCCTCTACCCTGGCAAATCTCGTAGTATTTCCATGAGGAATTTGCAGTTCCATGCTGTGAAGTGGATTGAGGAAAATCTATCAATGGGAATTAAAATTCTACAAAGCCGATCAAAACAAACGATGTTTCAAACAGAAAATAACAAATAACAAGCACACCAATGTGGCAAAACAACACTTCTGGAAGCTTGTGGCAAATGAATGCAACTGAGAAAACGGTCCCCTTTTAAGTTACCTCTTGGGCCTTTCTCAAAGAGTGAACTGTTCTACCTACTGTTGATAGTTCAGAAATCCGGCGAGCACCAGTTGATATGGTAAATATCCCATTCTTTACGACGGGTTTCAAAAACATCCAAACGGTGGGTTCTTTGGGATTTCTGAACCATCAACATTGGGCTAATCTTATCTATTTTTGATTTGTTTTTTTGTCACCAGGACCTATAGTTTTTCCAATCCTGTTCCTATCACTGAAAACAGGCACCTCCATAACTGGTACATCCAAAGAGGGCGTGGCAGCCTGGAAACAACGAAGATGTGCAGGTAGACATTTCAGTATTACCATATACTGGCTACATATGGCTATATCATCTATATACTAGAGACTGAATAGCACTGAATCATAATGTGTATCTGTGTATCTGTTCTCAACAAGTGCAAAAACAACATAGTTAGGGAACATACGTCAACCAGATTTCAATTCGATTCACTTTGCTGCTTCCGTATATCGCTGTCTCCAAATTTCCCCACCTCTCCCAGCATCTGAGAAATGAAATAGAAGGGAGCCGCCAACGAGGCCATTTCAGCCTGAACATATATGAAAACCATGCCCAGTCTTACCGTGTTGTTACAGAAAACCCGGACATCAGTCATATTCCTCCAGTGAGCAATAATACAGTATCCTACAAGTATAATGTGATGAAATCAATATGTTGTCTGGCTCCCCCACATCAAACAAAAGATGATTTTGCTAGCAGATTAACTGTGTTTCAACTTCCAGGGAACACTCGCACCTCCACTTCATACTGGCATGCCTTTGCATCAAAAGACTTCAAATCCTCGCAACAGCACAGTGAAATCTGCAAGAAAAACAAAAAGTCGTTTTGATGTTTTCTGTTTCTCACGAATACCTTGATGTTTTGGATATGTTAGGATCGAAAACTTCTGGCTTTTGGTGTTTGGCTTGGCTTTTGGGATGCAAATTTGATGGAGCCTCAAGACCTGGAACATGACCCCATCTTGGAGCATAAATCCTTCTACTGCACTACTAAGTTACTAACTTGTCAATGAGCAAACATTTGGGAACCAAAGGTCTAGTTAGATGTTAGATTCAAGTAGCTTGAGCTTCATCACTTCTGCAAAAGTATAATTATACATAATGAACATGATAATGTAACAAACATCTAACCAGGTAATAGATAACATTCTCAGCATCTTGAATCACCTGAATAATCACCTCAAGAGTCCCTTTTAGTCGTCCACAAAAGCGAACACGACTCCGCGAGTTCCAAATTGACAATGCGGGAGTGAATGGTGAAACGATATTCTTAAGAAAAACTATGTATCGACAACATTTTCAGATCACAGATCCAAATAATTAAATGAAACTATAGGAATCTTCATGTACATATCAATGTAGATAGAACAATCTCATCCTGCTAGATCCTCATTATTCTCTAACATACCTACACCGTATACTGTCTGCTGCTGCTACCGGTGTGTCTGAGGTAAGAATTTTGGTCAAGGTTTTGTCGATGGAAATGTTCACATCCTAAAGACCCTCATGAGTTTTCACTCCTCGTTGACGCAATCCATGTTGATCGTGACATAGTCCAGGTTCACCGTCTGGAAAAAACATCAGCTACCCCCCCCCCCCCGAAAAAAAAAAAAAACATGGACAAAACCTTGACAAAACTATATCTGAGGGTACTAGACAATCGCTTTTCCCGAAACATCGAGATTGAATCGGATTGACAGTTTTTCTTGTTTCCTCAGGGAATCCTCAACAAATAGTGTCAGTAATTCCCGAAAACCAATCTGCATACTTCCTTTGGCTGAACTGGTGAGGCTTGTCATCAAAATCTGTGTGACACAACGTCCATCAATCGAACCTCTCCAAAAATCTCTGATTGGATTTTACTAAATGACTTTACAATTTCTTTTGGAACCTGTACATGACCACCTTCCAAGTTCAACAAAGTGCTCTGATTCAATAAACCAACCCAAATTTGGAGAATTAGAAAATCGATCATAGCACATCATCATAGTTCCGTGTCACCCTCACTTTCATAGAATTTGGTTTTCAGCTTGATACCCAACCTCCATCTCACTGGTTGCAGCTTGGACAAATCCTCTTATAACAAGCGTGAGGATAATGGCTGCAAACCTGGATTCGCCAAGTCGATTCACCAATCAAATCTTCCCCTGTTGGATAAGTGTGATCAATTGGAAACAATAAGACTCTTAGTCTTCGAAATCAAAGTACATCTCGGATCATCTCGGTCCGTGGTGAGTTTTTGTTGGATGATTTTGGACTCACGGAGACTGTTCTTTTCCGCAACTCTGAGATTCTTGAGATTGATGTATTTTTGTGACCCCGATATTTCTGTTTGAACCAACCATATTTAACTTCCCAAGGTGTCCATCCTTGTCATGAACTTTTCAATCTTCATTTTGCCAACCACCTGACCCGAATTGGGTTCTACTAAGAACTCCTTGTTTACATTGTCGGCACACTTTTTACCCATTGACATCATCTGACAGAACGAAAGGTCTGGACCCCCTAGTATTGCGAAGATTTGACACAGGCCAAGAAACGAGTTTCACCATGTTTCGTGTGACACTATTAGGGTGCTTAAAAAAGAAGAGATATTCCCCACATATTCAAGTAAGTCTCCACCAACCACGAAGATACACTCGCGTAAACCAAAAACCAGCAAAGGAACTTCAACCATTTTGAATTTTGATGGTATCTTACACTAGGAAAAAAAAAGGTGACTTTTCCCATGTGAATGTACCACTGTACCAAATTCGATACAAATTCTGAAAGAACTGCTGTTGCTTCACCCAAAACCGAGTTTGACATGTTCGACCGAGTTCCCCCAACACAATGGTGACCATTCCTCCCAAGGTCGTTCTTGGAAGTTCACTACATGGAGGATGCTGGCCGCGACAAAAAAAATCATCGAATTCACGGGTGGCGGAAAACGGGGGGGGAGGATAGTTGCATATAAGCAGCTAGGGCGAATTTATCTAGTTGGTGGTTTCAACCCATCTGAAAAATATGAATCAAAATGGATCTTTTCTCCAAGTAGCGGTGAAAATAAAAATATTTGAGTTGCCACCACCTAGTTCTGTTTGCTTTATTTTACTTTGATATCTGATATCTATTGATATCTTGTAACATGACCGATTTTTTAAATCATCAAGCAGTTGAAAAAAGGTACCGGTACCGTACCTCGGCACACCCCCGGCACTTGGAAATGTACGGCACTTGTTGAAGTGTCAATATTGTAACTTTCACAAAAAACTCAAGGCTGACGGCATCTCTTTGCTGACTTTTGACATAATGGAACCGACTCGGATTCGGATCCTTCCGTCACGACCTCACAAGTCCATATATCATCCCTTTGCTTCCCGTGACAAACACTTTTGAACCACATCTTTGAACAAATCAAAGTTGCAAACGGAGAACAAGAATAGAAGCAACTGCAAAAGATCAAAACAAAATATAGGGTACTAGTGATACTAAGGTCTTCTGGATCAACATATTGGCATTGCTTACCTCCGTTATACCCAGCCGACTCCACCAACTCATGCGATGGCTCCACCTTCACAGCACCTCCCAAAAGATCAAACTTTCGAGCAAACCTTCGGAAAGTCAGGCTGACACGGTGGCTCTGAGTGGTAAATCATGGTAGTAAATCATATATAACATGAAGCTCCAAAATGTTCCAAACTATAAATAAATGAAAATGGAGGGTGTTCTCTAGACCTACAAATCTAAACGCAAGGAATTTCTTCCTAGAGATTGATGGAAAAATAATGAAAAATACAGGGGATCTAAGAGACTTCCCGTTGTTAAAACTTAATGAATGCATTGATTTGCACCAGAACACGAGTGGTATTTGCACCTCGAATGTTCTCATATTGTGTTCTTATAGCATCTTGCTGATGAAAGTGACCCGATGTGGCGCAGGTAGTGTGGAAGGTCTCAAAAAGGAATTAGAGAATTAAACAAACACATTGCAAAAATCCAATAGATCTGGGATCGCCCCCCCAATCTCATCCACATGAAACACGGCGGAAACCAGGGTTTTTTCCACCACGACCCATATAGAACCAGGCGGACGAACCAGTTTCAAGACGAGACACGTGCTTGACCTGTACTCGCCGATGCGAACTTTATGCTCATACTCATTGAATGGTTCATACCTGCAATGAAAGCGCCAGGTGGGTCATCGATGGGGTAGATCAACCGATGAAGATAACTTCATGAGGTTTTTTTCTTGGTACATCTTTCACGGTCATAGGTTCTGATTTTAGGGAAGATGCATTTATTCATCTTCCAGAAATTACGGTGTGTTGGTTTTCACACAAAATAAGTTCTGTGGATATCTTGAGACATTTGGTTCCTATCAACGCCTCGTGGGCCTCAAATGGCCAAATCCAACTCACAACCCTGTGAAGGTTATCCCATCCACACGCATTGACTGGGCCTGAAGAAACGCCTGATGCTATGTTTCACCGACCTGGTTTTGCTGGATTAGAAAGATAGTTGGATAAGGGAAGCAAAAAAAGGTTTTGGTTCAAGAGGCACACTTTGTCTTGATGCCATGCGCCTCCCAAAATGAAAGAACCATAGTAACAGGAGACTCGTGAAAACATCAGGCTGATGCAGTACTATAGAGCCTTGCTGATCATGGGTTGCATGATGGCAATAATGACACATGATAGGCCAAATTAGGAGCAAACAAACTTAAAGTCTGTGACCGTGACAACATCCCCGAGAACGACGACACGGAGAACGCCAAAACAACCAGCACAACAACAACAACAACAACAACAACAACAACAACAACAACAACAACAACAACAACAACAACAACAACAACAACATGTCTCTTTTCCAAGAATGCTGTTCTAAACCATCCAGCTGGCATATTTGTTTGGACAAACAAATTGTGAACCGGAAACGGGCAGTTAGTCCGAGGACACGTGGGTCCTCCCTGGATAACAACCTCTTTCTTGGACCTGATCAGGATTTTAAGATGCCAAGACACTTCAATAACTGCCGCTTGGAATGCGGCAGCACATGGGTGGTCTGGCAGGGCAAGCTGTGTCACTGCAAACACCACAATCGCTGAATCGTGAAGAAGAACACGTATATATATATATATATATTTATATATATATTTTTTTTCTCCAGGTTCCGGGTGCCCCCCACACCCCGCCTGCCATTGTCATGGTCTCAGCCCATCAACCCCCCTCTGTGGAATGGGTGGGCCCTGGGGAGGAGTGGGGGTCACCCAACCTCCAACCAACAGCAATGCAACTAGTAGGATAAGGTGAAGAAAGTTGATTTCAGGCAACATAAGCATGTATGCTGAAATATGTTACAAGAATGGAAGGTAAGATCAGATATTGAAAACTAGATCGAAAGGAAAGTAGTTATTTTAGGATATAGATAGAACAATGATAACCTGCCCCCCTGTGGAATGGGTGGGCCCTGTGGGAAGGGGTCGGGGTCATCCAATGTCCAACCAGCAGCCATGCAACTGGTAGGGTGAGATGAAATAAGTTGATATCAGGCAACATAAGATTGGAGCGCAAGCTGAAAAAAGAAAGATAATTTGGGGTTAGATCAGATACGGAAAACTAGACACTCTAATGGAAAGTTTGACAGGTATAAGATATAGACAGATATCAGATCGGTTGCTGAGGCTGTAAACCTTTTAGCAGAAGGCAACGACATATTAGAAGATTTAGAATGATATGATAACTTGACTTAATTTGCAAATAACACGTCGTGGAAAGTTTGGTTGCAGAAATCGTATGAAATTGCAGGTGTTGCGGGCCGCGCCAGCAAATACCACTTTTTCATGCAGAATGCTGCAAAATGCAGGTTTTGGGACCATACCATGGGGGGGGTGGGGTGGCGGTA
This sequence comes from Breviolum minutum Mf 1.05b.01, assembly GCA_000507305.1. Taxonomy (NCBI): domain Eukaryota; class Dinophyceae; order Suessiales; family Symbiodiniaceae; genus Breviolum; species Breviolum minutum. The sequence continues at coordinate 95,745 of DF239923.1, read as the reverse complement.
GCGAACCGCGAACCAGGATCATATATGCTATCATATGTAAAATGCAAAATATGCATACACCCTAGACTTCCAGAAACAGTTTGTTTTCCCTTTTTATTTGCACCACCACTTGGGAGACTTTTTTCACCTTTTTCCACTTCAAATATGCACTTCCAAAGTTTGGGGCCTAATTTAGTGGTTTTCTAGGGCACCCTGATCCACGTCAAAAAACAGCCGTTCCACGGCAACAAACATCCGTTCTACGGAAATAAACAGGGGTTCCACGGTTTGTCCACGGTCTATCCATGGTTTGTCCACGGTTCCGTTGGGATGTGAGCGTATGAATACATTTGAGAGTATGAGCGTGTTCAGAAGGTTAAAAACAGGGGCTAGAGGGCAAAAAACAGTTGTTATACAAAGACGGTTTATTTTACAGTCCAGGAAGTCCAGCGATAATATTGTACACACATTGTGTACACTGTTTTTCTTCATCGCAGCACTTGGATGGGATGTTTCTCTCCCCTTAGAAACGATGGCGCCTAGTAGGCACCTAAATTCCAGATCTGTAGTTGTCACATGTTGTCAGAATCATATCCATGTCAATCGGCAATGTAGCTGAATAGATCACTACAATTACCTCATCAGAAAGGTCGTTTGACATCCATAGTCCATAAGTCCTCTGTTTTTTAACACTAGATTGTCCCTTCCTTTGGAGCTTTCACTTGATTTACCGGGATTTTATGCTATTTCAACACACCACGATGGTCGTACCGGCCTGACTGGGCGGAATCCCAGTAGGAAGCTCCGTTCCCCTCCTTGTCCTCCTCGTAGACCTTGCCGTAGACCTTGCAGTCCTGCGGAGATCGCAACCAACCCCTTTGGCAATGGATCCCCTACACCTCTTCACTGTCCTAACTGGGCAACAACAGCCACGGCAAAATGCCTCGTTTTTCTTGAAACGTATAGACAACAATCGCAAAGAAGTATGGAAGTAGCCAAAGTGGGATGTTGATCCAAAAATGTGATGTTGTGTAAATATGTAAACATGCAATCTACTTCTGAAAACGGTGCGTCAATGTACTGCCAAGGGAAAATGTGCACTCCTTGCCCTGAAAAACTCATTCATATCTTCTGCCAAAATCAGTTCGTCATGGTCATGGATCCCCTATGAAGTATCAACATCCAAAACAAAGCAATTGGCAAACTTTTCTAGCTGGTGGTTTCAACCCATTTGAATAATACGCTCCTCAAATAGGATCATCTCCCCAAAAATCGGGGTGAACATCAAAAATATTTGAGTTGCCACCACCTAGTCTTCAACTTGACACTCCTAATTTGTGAGGAAGCCTCCCTTCCTCAAAACCACTGGAGGCTCACCCCCAACGCAACCCCGTCCTCTCACTGGGAGATCTTTTATCAGCGACCCCGGACAACTCCGTGGCCCTGGCACCCGGCTCTGGTACCTGGCATTCATCCCTCATGTCGTTTGTCTCTAAGTGGTTATTACAATACTAATTAATTTATAGTAATCCTGAAACTATATATATATATATACATATAGATACATGCTGATGTACTGTATATATAAATATTCCCTTTACATCTGGGACCTTCAGGAGCGACGATCCTGTTTCCATTAATGTCACTTTAAACACAAAATGACAGTTGAAGATGCTGCGAATGTAACAACCACTGCAGCTGGGATGACATCTTAGGAAACTCCTCATCCAAGGCGCCATGTCACGGCTCCATCGTTACAATTCAAATCAAACTTGTTTCTTGCCCACACTGGTGTCAAAGCATCTGCATAGGCAATATGAGATACAGCAAATGCAATGCCATGGCAAACTCCAACTGCTTGTGGGTACATCTTTGTCAATGCCTTTGCAACAAGGAAACCACTGTTCTCTTGAATTTTCATGAATATTCAACATACAAGCTGTATCTTGTCCAAAAACATACGGTGAAACAAATGCGCAAACAAATACTTATACGATCCAACACATTGTGACATTGTTGAGGTCAAACTTGTTTTAGCGTTTTCGCACTGGCAGCCTTCAAAACACTAGGTTTTTATGGACCCATACAAGCAACAGGGTAATTATGCGCATGTACAAACACCAATAGATGTATATATATATATATACATAATTATGAGCATGCACCAATATGATTATAAGAATGTTGATTGGATATGTTTTAGCAATGAACATGATATGTGCTAGTTAATGCGTAAAATTTTGAAAACTTGCAAAAAAGGCTAGAGTGAAATGATGTCCTGAACTAAAAGCATAACAACAAACTAAAGTTTCTATACATAAATATATATATATATAGATACTTAATGACATGTATCTTTATATATATATATGTATGTAAACATTAGTAACTACAGAAGTAAAAACCGCACAATCTTCGCATGTAACGAACCATAAACCATCTGTGACCTCCAAAGCAACTTTGGCTTCCGTCTCTGGCGCAGCTGGCACTGCTTCGACCTGGAGGGTCGTCGAGGTCTCGCTCCATGTTGGGACCCGGTGGAAATAGCCCAACCATATTCCAACCATCCATTTTCAGGTGCTATGATGTTAGTTTCAGGGAGAAAAACAGAAAATTAAACATCTTATCATCTACCTTTCATATACCAGCTCCTAGATTAGTATATTATGGCTAATCCTGGTTGATCTCTCTTAAGTAAAGAAAAACATGTCATGTCCAAAATTGTTACTCTCCAAACTCCGTTTGAAAAAGAAATCTAGGATCAAAAACAAGATTTTGCAAGAAAAATCAACAGCAAACATGGGAGCACACATGGATGTGCTGTTGTTGTTTTTGTTGTTTTTGTTGTTGTTGTTGTTGTTGTTGTTGTTGTTGTTGTTGTTGATTCTCTTCGACGCTGGCGGAATGACTCCAAAAAAGTGTTTTCACAAAAAAAAATAGGTGACCTCCAATCCTGACCCTGCAAGAGAAGCGAGGAGTTCCTGCACATAGGAACTTTTTTTGGACACAAGCTTGGGATCCTAAGCAGTTTTGCATGTATAGTGTATGTATATAATATACAATTCTATACATTTATAGACTGTATAGCTGATATACACATATATTTGTATAAACAAGCATATACATAAAAATACATGTATATATATATATATGCACATGCATATATCAATGTGGAATGGAAGAACAAATACCAGTACTGTATGTAGATGTGTATCATGTACAGAGTGTAGTACTCAGAATTGCTGGAAGTATGGGAAACCAACCCTAAGAATCCAGAAGCCTCCCGAAAAATTCGTGTGATTGATGGTCGAAAAATCCCTGGGCCCCAGGTCTTATAGGGGAAATCCCGAAATCGATCTTAGGACATATCGGACCCTTATGTGTGGCCTTGGTAGCTGGACAATTCAGACCATCTTTGTTTTTTCCTTTCAGCTTCGTACTGTCGGGGCAATTTGTATAGGGTTATAGGTTTGTCAAACAGAATTGTTTGTGATCTGAATTTATCTCTCCATCTATTTTTCATTATTAAAACAATATATACATACAATCCATATTTTTCAAGCATGATATAGGTGCTATACTATTGCACATGGTTGTTTCAATTACATGTATAATTCAAGTGATAAGTTTACACTATAGTACACAAAATTTTATTGTAGATTCCGAATCTATGATTTCGTTTCTTGTCAGGGTGTATGGAATCAAAAATAGCTTCACAAACCGAAACCAAAACTTCAAGAATCACAGGTTGCAAACTTCAGAACCAACGGATATGGTTGAAATTGAATGATATATTATAGAAAATGATATATATATTTATATATAATACTTATGTAGGTATATCTGCACTTTCTTTTGAAAACACATGGATTTTGTATGGATCTGGTCACCAAACTTCATCAATATTGGCAAAAATAAGAAACCAACGACTGGACCGTCCTTTGGAATCTCACTGGACGCAAGGTTTCCAGCAGCATCAGCAGGAGGCCTCAGCCGAACAAAAAATGGTGAAAAATTCGACTTTGAAAGGTTTGTACTTGTTTCTTACCTTTTTTTTAAAGGAATATAATGGGATCAAAAATATCTTCTGGTTGGTGGTTGAACCAACCCATCTGAAAAAATATGCTCGTCAAAATGGGTTCATCTTCCCCAAATATATAGGGGTGAAAATAACAAAATATTTGAGTTGCCACCACCTAGGATATATTTGCTTATTTCTTTCTCAGCTCTTCAAATTGTTCTTGGTTTCCCGTCACTAAAAAGCTGGACGACTCTGCCAAAAACACCACTTCACGATCCTTGGCTGGGTAACAATGACCACATAATAGAGTGATTGTTGGACTCTGCCATGTTTTAGTGGGCCACTCCTTGAAATCTAACATCGCACCTAAAGAAAATGATCATTTTGATCATTTTGACACAAGGATTGGAACTTCCAATCATCCAATTTTTCAGGTGTTTTTAGCTGCTAGTTTCAGGGAGAGTGATATGTAAAAATTGGAGTTATCTTTATATTGTGGTGAGGATGAGATGCACAGATTGTGAGGTAAGACAAATTCTGTATGCACATTTGCTTGGTTGCAGATTTATCTACATGCAAATGAGATCACAAAAGGGTGAACGCCTCCAAATGAAGCAAACAAATCTCTAAAAACGTTTCGATGCAAACGAAGATGCATACAAAGAAGTGTGACTACATTGACCTGAAAACAAGGTCCAACGAGTAATATAAAACAATAAGTATAATATAGACAAAATGCCTGATCCCTTCATGGATCTGAAAAAAAAGAAAACACTCATACCGAAAATCAAATGCAAGACATGCAAAAAGGAAAGGCACTCGATCCATTGGACTTAGCCCATTTCTCTTGAGATCCCTGTGCCATGACCAAGAGCTGATGCAACAAGAGGAAACACTGACACTGCTGACCCAAACCCACCAGTATCACTATCACATCAAAACAACGTCTTGCAGTTGGGATGGACCTTCCAAACCATTTCCAAACCTTTCTAAGTTTGGACGCTTCCAATGTATTGCTTTTTTCATGCCAAGAATGCATCATTTTCAGGTTTTCTCTTTTGTTGTTTTCGGATGCTTTCGGAGTCATCGATTCCGACCACGTCACTGACAAGTGACTTCAGCGGATGTAATGATTTCCTATAGTTTCGAATACAGGAAATTCCCAGAAGTTTCGAGAGATTGAACCCAACAAACACGGCCTTTCATGAGAAGCCCTTTTCCATCCACATTGACTCAGGCTCTTATCACCAACTCAAGAGTTGAACACTGAGGGTTTTGGCACTTAAAACGTGCCAAGCTTCTCCCTCCTCTCGCTCCTTAGGTAAATCCATCGGCGCACTCTCTTCCTGGGCCTTGCAAAAACAAGCACTTCGTACAACGGGAGACATTGCACCGCCACCACCAGCAACAACAACAAGCACAACAACAACGTCAACATAAACAGAAACATAAACATAAACAACATAAACAGCCACAACAACCACAACAGCAACACCCACACGACCACCAACAACAACAGCAACAATTAGAATAAGATAATAGCAACAACAACAAAAGTCAATTGAAGGGGTCGTGTAGCAAATAGGAGTCCGTTGGAATGACACGGATGTCTACCGAATCAGCTGACCAGCAACTCACAGGATCTTGAACTGTCTATGTCTACTGTTGAACCCATCATGTTTGTTGTGTCCACACAGACTGTGTATATATATATATAAATAATTATGTATATAGATTACAACATGAAAAAAAAAACGAACAACAAACGTACACTTTGTTAGGTATGCACCAGTGCCACCTCTCAGGAATCAATGTCTATTCATTGTAACATGTCGCTAAAAGAATAACATACAAGAACCGAGATACTCCGCTCCAACAACAAAGCTGTGGGCTAGAAGTCTATTTGTTCGCGTCAAAGCTACTCATTTCACACATATCATTCCAAAGCTCAAGACTGACACAAACAATATCCAGGTATCAATTAAGTACTGATATGTTCACATAATTCCACTTGAAATTCCAAAAAAAAACAACAACACATCACTCGAAAAAAAAAAACGCTGGGGGGGGGGGGCCCACCTGCTTAAGCCCATCATCTAAGTCAAAAGCTTCGTTGGTCTCATCAACATCTGGCTTGTGGCTGGCCATACCTGGCAATACTGTTGGTGTGTGGGTTCAGGGATCTTGAAATTGGACAAAAATCATGAAAACCCGGTGATTCATTGAATTTACATGACTAGGTGTGATCATCGTTTTTTTTGTCGGTTACAAAAGAATACCTGGAAATTGGCATGAGTAAAGTGCGGCTCGAAAATCCAGCTAAAGCTAAGGGTATATCCGTGGTGAATTTGTTTGACAAATTCGAAAGGAAACAATTAGCCACAAAAAACAAACCATAACATAGATAGAATTATGTTGATTGTTATTCTCAGCAATTGGGCATAGCAATTATCATGAATTAAAAGAGAACAAATGCCAAATATGTTTCTGTTGTTTTATTCCCCTGAAGCAATGTTGATAGTCACCAAGTGCTAAATGCTGACACCAACGTTCTCACTCCAGATCCGCTGGCCTCATACCTTCAATGCAGGAGGCAAACCATGAAACATCTTGAGCAAAGCAAGCAAACATCGCAAATATATCAAAAGTTGGTGGTTGGTTTAGTTTCAACCCATCTGAAAAAAATATGCGCAGTCGTCAAATTGGATCATGAACCCCCAAGGTTGTGGGGGTGGAAACAAAATAACATTTGAGTTGCCACCACCCAGATATCAGAAATTCCGATGACTTTGGCATTAACAAACAAACAGAAGGTTGATGAGTATGACACTGTTGCCTTTTTGGTGCCTTTAGGGAATTTCTGTTATATCGTTTGGTTGTTGTGACATTGGAAACGAAGCTAAACAGGATAAACATCCGTGTAGGACCTTATATGGAAACTAGTTAAACTCCTAGTCCTTCACGTTCCTGCAGAATGATAATCAAAGGATGTGATGTGCGGCTTCCTTGTAAGTTACAGTAGACAAAAAAACAATCCATGAAGGACAAATGTGGGCCCAAACACTGAAACACTGGCTACGATATTAAATCTATTGCACCCCTGATGTCATATGGAGAGGTGCAAATGTTTCACAGGATGTCTCAAAGCTGATACACCCATTGAACCTCAAGCAAAATATTCAACATATACCGATATGATATGTATATATTTTTGTATGTTTTTATTCAATCATCCAATGATTGTTTTGCTTGCATATGGAACCTATGAATATACAACACAGAAACATGCCTTTGTAAAGCGTTATCTAGCATAATGTGTAATCCAAACTCATATGCATATACTAGAAATAGATTCGGTATATACGTACAGGTATATATACACATTGGATTTTTGTCATGCATAAAGCACGAAACCATTTCCACTTTTCAGGAATAGTCTACCACCGGCGCCGGGCGCTGGCCGGTGCTATGTACAACTTCAGGGGCCGCGAGCAACCTCGGAGGGCAAGAGTTGATGAAAGCGCAAAAGGGCAAAACAAAACAACGAGCCCAATGAACTTCCGTATACTTGTACATTCCCTGCTTACAATGTTGTTTGCTTGATTCATGGCACATCGTGATTTCAGAATGAAATCTATAGAATCAGACCTTACACCAAAACATCCTTTGTGAGATGTTGTGCATATAGGTCGTTTGACACATGTGAAACACTTCACACTCAACACGGCCAAACATGCTCGGCAAAACTAATGGGAGCCGATTGACGTGTGGCATGACATGAAAATATCTACATCCGCAGAAACTGAGGGACCACCATAAACGAAAGAAAACCAATCGGCAAGCAGATTCACCGAACAAAGAATCTGGGGTTCAGCATTGCTAAAGGTCCAAACGTCATACTCTTGTTTCATATGACGAATGACGATCCTTCCGGATCCAAACAGAATCTTTGAAGAGGTCAAATGACAGAATGCCTCCATCTATATGTATAAATAAATAAATGAATATATATATATAAATATGTACGTACAAAAATAAATATGGAGTACAAAAAAGTTCTACAAACAACTCTGGCAGATCGACACAACTTATAGACAAAAACAGAGTATGTTCATAAGTTCATATCACATCTTGACATCCCACAAACAAATCCGATCCAAGATACACTACATGAAGATCGCGGTGGTGGTGGCAGCAATGGAGGAACCATCGTTGGCGCAGCAGACTTTCCATATCCTGCCAGCATCATTGAGGATGCTGGGCTGCGACGCTGGGGTGAGACAGGTAGCTTCACAAAAGAAGGGCCAACTCAATGATCCTCAACCCCAAGCTGTCACCCCATGCTTCTCCAAAGCCCATCACCTCACCCCATGGAGCCCAATGTCCAAAGGATGTCTTGGCTGCCCGCTCTGGGCCTCCACTGGATGATGGCTTTGTCTCCAGCAAATCATCCAGCAAGCCTCTTTTTGTGTCTTGTGGCAGCCGACCCTTGCTTGGGTAATTCGAACCATCATGATGATCATCAAATATTAAGGTTGTCACCTTCACCATCATACAACATCAAACACGCCATCATCCGAACTAGCATGGCCCTTAGAAATGTGGACATCAACAGCATAGTTGATATCATCATCACCGTTGTCAGCACAACTGTTTAACTATTTCTCAAACTACCTAATCCGATAAACACTATAGACCCATGCACGAAAAAAAAACACACTTATAATGTACTGTATCAAATCCCAAAAAGCATGCATCAACATGGCCGATATGCCAGTCCCATGGATCCTATGGGTAATGGAATCCCAAACTCTTTACCAAGCTTTGATTGTTCACCTGGCTGCTGTGGGGTGGAGGGCGTGACATCAGCATCTCGCATCTCCTGGCACTGTCCGAAATGACTCCACTCTCCATAGCATACATGAAACATTATAAACAACATAGATACATATATTGTATGAAAAAATGTGTATACATATATATATATATATTAGATTTAAAACAACAATGATCACATATGAAGTACACATGTGTACTTGTAGTCATCAAATCAAGGACGCATGATCAAACATACGATGCGGAGAATCATCTGTACGTGTATCTACTTGCCTATATACAATTATTTATCATGTTTTTTCTGCAGGAGTAAATAGAGCGCAGCATAGTATCGTCAAAATACTTGTTGTTCTACCAATTCTTCAAACCTTCAATTTGTTGCTTACTTTGATAAAACAACAGGTAGCCATCCCTTCAGTGACGGGAAAAAAAGAATTGACTTGGAAGATACGTGTATGGCTTCAGGAAATGGCAACCATTTGATTTTGGGACTAAGAACATTTTCTGAAACACGCCACAACTACATTGCATGGAAATTGACTCAAAGATCTTCACGATCTTATCTTCAGTATTCCTAGGCTGCATGTTTTCAACAAAAACATAGGAATCAAATCTCATACCTTTTTGTCATCCCAGGCATCACCCAACCCAGAAACGATGGAAAACACCCCCGAAACGGCGGGGAAATTCCCCTTTCCGTGGGGGCTCACCTTACATCTCATGCGTACATGCTTCTGTAAGTCGGCAGCATGAGTGGTGCTAAAAGCAGTCACCTGCGACCGCTGAAACGATGAAGGAATTGGTTTGAGATGAAAGAAAATAGGTATATAGCCCTTGGACCCCAAAACCAAGAAAACAAAATGATGCGTTTTACACTGTTACAAAATATGGCTTATAACCCCTAAAAATGAAGGTTGCGGGTTCCAATGGAGGTTTAAGCCATATCTGACGCTCTTTCCAAACAGCCGAACAAACGAGAGTTCCTTCCCTCATCTAAATTGAAACTTTCCTTGGTAGGGGATATTCCTTTTTTCTCCAGCAAAGTTGTGTTTGTGCATCTTTGTTCACCATCGTCACCATCGAAAAACCATAAAAAATCCGAACACCATACATCTAAACCAAACAAAACACCTCAACTGGGGTTCACCTTTGTGTTTCAAAACATCTTCCTGTACAACGGAAAAACGCTGTTGTTCTTTTGTCTTTGCATCACCCCAACGGGAAATGTGTACCCATCGTTTCATCCGCCGCCTCTTGTCGATTCTTGGTATCCAAACAGGCCCAAGCACCTGTGCCTTAGCACGATTTTGTTTTTTTTAAACGTTACTTGGACTCTTTGTACATTTAAGCTCAAAGAATGGAAGAATGCAAAATCCCAAAAAGTCTTGCACATTAAGATACATCCTTAATCATTCTGAATCGTTATATTGACAGAAAGTTCATTGGCAAGGGCAGGGCATAAAAACATGGCATCTTCATATGGTGGAGATAGCACTTTTTGTTTGCCAACTTCGAGTTGTAGCAATTGTGAGATTAAGAGTTCTGGAGAGTCTTGCAGGCCAATATTGAACCAGTTGCACCCAATCTTATCCACTTCAGGATATGGTACCATCAACCAGAAGGAACTACAAGAGCCTTTGAGATAGGACCTTAATGGACCTTATTATAAATAAGCATTGGGGAACCGTGGCTAACATTTCAGAAGGATATCTGCCTATTGGAATTTCAAAGGATGCCTTTCAACAGATTTAAAGCAACTGACTTGGACATTGCAAGGAATCGGGCATTTGGTCAAATTGATCATGCATAGTATCACCAGCCCTTTCCAAACAACTTGAAATCCAGGCAACTTGGTTTGTATAGTATGTGCACATAAAAATGTAAGGTATATATATATACACAATATTATATCATATCACAGCTATATATATAATTCATAGATATCATATTCATATATAAGTCCATATCTATTCAACTCCCTTTCTCTAAAACAAAAACGGCAATTTTAGGTCATGTGCACCCCAATCAGGTCATCGACGGTTTTCACATGTTGGCTCCAAGAGACGTTCCAAGGTTTCGCAGCAAGCAATGAAACCGGAGAGTTCTTTGATGCTCCCATCCACCTGAAGAGATTTTCTTTTTGAAGATCATCTAAAGGGGAATGGATCTGAATGACTGAAAATGGGCTAGCTGCCACACCAGGGCCCCACATTCAGATACATGAGAAGAAAACATGTTTTCTTAGCAAAAAAGGTGGATGATACTAGATGAGATGTTCAGCGTGGAAAGTGATTTCAACTGTTCACATGTCAAAAAGTAGGGTGGAAAACCATGCATACCAAAACGTGCCAAACAATGTTTGTCAAGAAGGAACGAAGGTAATCTCTTGTAACACTCATACAGGGGTTGAAATTCATTTGTTTCGTATCATCACATTAACAATACAAATTCAGCGCATAGCCGCATGGTTTGCATGTTAGAAACTCCCCTCCTGGCCCTAGCTGGTTGATAGAAGAAAATGCACGAACTGCCTATCCATAAAGATCAATGACCACTCAACAGAATCCATATCTCTATTACAGACCTTCAAACAAATCTTAACTAGTTGGTGGTTTCAACCAATTTCAAAAAATAGTCCAATTGGATCATTTCCCCAAGTAGGGGTGAAAATTCAAAATGTTTGAAACCACCACCTAGTTAAACATTGAATCTGTTTTGTTGTTTTTTTGCAGTCATTGGGAGTCTCCATCATTAGCACCTTTGGCAAATCATACCCTTGAAACATATTATGTGATTATTAAGGCTCCTTTGCTACACAAGGGGGGTTGGAAGTTGTTACAAATATATTATGGCCCTTTCTCTTCCAACATCTTTCAACCACAATCCCAAACCGAAAACCGCATACCTGGGCCACATGAAGGTTTCCCAGGCACCGGGACCATCTGCCCATCACTGGGGACAGGCTCAGAAGTGCGAACCTTAGGAAGGTTTTTGATGGTGGATGACAGTTTCCGGTCCTTTCGAAAAAAGAAGTACAGTAGAGGGAGTTGATGTAAACACCACTTGGTTGCGAAACGAGTCCAAAATGATAGTATTTCAGTATGGTTTCACTGGGTTATAACCAACCTAAGTTCTACCAGCACCTGGATCAAAGTAGATCCAGCACAACTGCCAAAAATGGTTGCTTTCTTCAAGGGAACATTGTAAACCAATAGTGAGAAATTTTATTTGGGAGGTGCACCATCTGTCTTCACCTTGGCATAGCTTACCCAAGTTACCAAGGCAGTAGTTGAGAGATGTTGAAAAAAACCTAGGATCTTGATTCACTGAGTAAATATATGCTTGATACACAGTCCTGACATGTCCTGACCCATGTTGCTTCTTTGGAGCTCGAAAGAATCGTACCTTTCATTGCCTGGCCCTTCGACGTGACCAAACCAATGGGTGTGTGTCAAATGCCCTCAAATTGATCCACATGGATCATTGTCAGAGCCCCAAGAAGAGGTCACAAAAACGGGGATTTGGAGGTACCAAATATTGATGAATCTTTAATGCACATCAGGCTCCCAGATAGTATACTAAATATCTCTACCCATGCGATGGGACTGTGGAAGCTATCGCGCAGTGATCTGATCGATCGAAACAACTTTACAAGACGCACCCTGACACATGAAATCTTGACTACAAATATAAATAATTATCAGGGCATTTTACTTGTGTTCAAAGTGTCCCTTATAGAATGTTTAAACTCTATGACAGAAACCTGCAAAATCAAGGTGAATTGGAAAACTTCACCAACCCGACCCAAAATCTTCACCGTTCCCAGGCCCCCCCAACGACCAAGGCGTTCGCAGCTGCGCTGGCTGAAAGGATCAAAGATCGCAGCCGTGCGAAGCGTCTGCAACGAAAAAATGGGTTGATATCATCAGGGAACGACCCCCCCTGAAAACTAACATGTCCCCTGAAAAATGATGGGAAGATGAACCCAATTTGACGTTGGCATATTTTTCTTAAATGGGTTGAAACTCAACCACCAACCATCAACTAATGGGTAATTGTTGGTTTGGGTCCTGGTGGTTTGGATTCTTAGAATCCCCGAAAATGAAAGGGATTGTTTCTCTTCGGTGTACCCCGATTCGAATCCCAAAGCACAAACCCAAACCAACAACTGACCATTAGCTGAACTAACATGTCCTCTGAAAAATGATGGTTTGAAGACAATCCTTTCCTTTTAACATGGTCCCTTTTTAGGGGACACTTCTTTTTTTTGGGGGAATATCTCATTCCACAAACTGGCTATCTGCACCAGTCATTGAACATTTTTGTAGTTACCCATCCCGCTTTTTGAGAAAGTGTTTGCCCCGCATCCGTTTTGGTCGTGGTGGTTTTGGATTTCTAATATTCACAGTATGGGAAAGGAAACTAATCCGATGTGCAAATGCTGCGACTCCATGCGGCCTTGTGTGTTCACAATCATTGAAAACTGCTGACATCACATACAGCTTGCGCCTTTCATCAAGTTGTTGTCAGGGCTGAAAATACTCGCAAATCTGCTATGGCCATCAATAGGGTTCACCAAGTGAATCAAACACAACATATCATAAAACAAGTGATACCTGCTAAAGAAGCATCACCTACAAGCTTAAGCCTTGCACATCATCGGCTGCTGGGAACAACCAATCGGATGCCTAGAGAGATCCTTAGGTAAAGCCGCCAGCAGGTCATTGCTTTCATCGATCCCAGCTTCAGTTGCCTTGAGTCATCAAGCTGGGAAGTTGCAAGATTTGTTGTTGATTCCTGATTTAGATGATTGGCATGACCACCAAAATGATTCTGACTTTAAACAGATTTAAAAAAGAACTAGCACTTGCAACAATAGAAACTGCTGAGACGAAAAAAAAAAACAAAAGGATTGTTTCATAGGAATACTGTGGATTGGATGTAAGCAAGCTATATACATAGTCTATATCATCTTATGTTGTCCAAAATCAATAGCCTTATGTGTAGTTGAATTGCACTGTAAGTTACATATGCTCGTTTATTGATCATAGGGCGAAGGTGTCCAAGAACGTTCTCCCAAAAGCCTTATACAAAGAGGAGGTCAAGACATGAACAATTATATATATACTTCGGTTCTTCGAAACAACTTCACTATGTCTCTGAAGTATGTTATATCTAGAGTGACGGACAAGTACTGAGAACATCTTGTTTCTCCAAAATGAAATCACCAATTCTTGGAACATACCAGAATCCTCCCTGAACGCATGCTCCTACCCCTTAGAGCAAAAACATCCATTCGAGAATTGGGGAACGCTTTCTCAGTACATCCCTTCGAACATGTCAAGAGCTCTATGGACTATGGGTATCAGGCGATTCGTCGCATGCTTTAAGGAAAGCAGCACAAAATGCACCTTGAAGCCTAGACATCAACAACATCACAACAACACCAACAACAACATCACAACAACAACAACAACAACAACAACAACAACAACAAACAACCAACAGCAGCAACAACAACAACAACAACCACATCTCCCCCGGAGTTTTATCCAGGCCAACATTGCAAACGTCCTTTGGATCCGGAAAAACAAATCGGCCTTTTCCGTCAGCTCCTTCAGTGGGGTTCGCAACGAAGCCACCGCCTTGCTGCTGTTGCTGTTGGCTGTTGGTTGGTTGGTTGGTTGTTGTTGTTAACGTTGTTGATTGCAAGAAATATCTGGTTGTGGTTGTTGTTGTTGTTGTTGTTGTTGTTGTGTATCAAGACTGACAGAAACTTCAATTTATTGTTTTCGCAAAACCCAAATCAAGTTGTTTTGGTTCAAAGTCGCCCATATTCAAAGAAATACCACATGTACAAGTATGAGTCAAATATGATAGATATCGTAATGTATGATCATACCCTGATGAATATGTCAATTCACAGGCTGTAGGGGTGTGTGTGTGACTTTGTAAATACAAATGAATATAAAAGACCAATGACCTCAAGTCACCTGTCCAAATTACTTCAAAATTGGTATGAAGTGCTACATCTCACAGGAGCCTTTTTCAGCTGATCTCGTTGCTTCAACTCAAACCTCAGTATAAAAATAGACATCCTCAAACGGGAAGAAGGGATATCCAGGCATTTGATCTCAAAGATATCAACTTGTACCATACAAAGCATTCCAAGCACACAATTATACCAGGTGTGCCCTTAGTGATCTTTTAATGGAGCTATATCCTCTATAAATGGGCAACTGGAGTTATAACCCCTAAACATGGAGTAATAACCAACCGAGTAGGGGGCCCAGTACAGGAAATTTCCTATACTTCCATAACCATCCAAGCCTTAGTCATCTGCCAGGATTGAGAGACATTTCTGGTTCATTCGGATATCCTTCACCTATGACTGCCGGCCCATTCTGGCGACATATATCTACAATCTACACCAGAAGTTTAAAAAAACCCGCAAAAATGGTGGTTGGAAGACTACTTTCCTATTGGGAATATAACTTTTCAGGGGTTGTGTTAAACTTCCGGGGGTATTACAGGGATAAGGAGATCACAACTTCACTTCGGGGAAAGACTTCGTTGGTGGAACATCTCAACGCTCATCCGGGAGACTTCATATCCTTGCAGTAAACCAATCCCGCTCGTGCTACAGCGTTTCTCGACATATTCTTGACAATCAAGCAACAATGAATAGAGTCCTATGAATCAATCATGATTCATAGGAGACTGTAGGATATATGAAACATGGATACTTCTGTTTTTGCTTTATCAAGCTTAGGGTCATCTATCACCTCAAATGTACAGTTTCCCAAGGGGCACCACTCCCCAGAGTTCCAAGCCAACCAAGCACCGAACAAATCTTCAGGTTTTCGCCGCGAAGATGGTGTTTTGATGTCTTCACTGAAGCCCGCCTTGTTTTCGTGAGGTGACCACCACAACCACCACAACCACCACCACCACCACCACCACCACCACAACAACAACAACAACAACAACAACAACAACAACACTGCTCAACATCATCTACGGAGCATCTCAAACAGCCTCGTCAGAGAAGAAACGACCAAAGCTCTCAGCGGCGCCCAGCAGCTTCCAGGTTAAGGAAACATCCTTCGCAACAGAAAAGCATGGGAAATGACAAGCAATGGTAAGGTGAAACGGTGAAACATGCTGCCAAAAATGGGATGAATTGTTTTCACACAGATCATATATAACTACATGTGTAGTTCTCTATATGCCGAAAGATGGTAGAGTCAAAGCCAACCAACCCCACAGGGTGTAGTTCAAACATGGAAACTAGTGTACTTTACTGAAACCATGACGTTTCAACAGTAGGGCTTCAACGACAGAAAAGCTCAACTAGTCAGCTTCTCGTTCAGCTCCTATATGTCGGAAACGTCACGCATGTCACATTGTGCTTGACTCAAGACTAAGCCTGCTTTCAATCCAAAATAATAGTCCATTTGCATGAGATATGAAACGAAGACCACTAGCTAAAATGGCAAACAGGAGCATGTCAAAGAACACCATCAACCCCTACTGTATATAAAAACCACATCTTGTAATTTGTGTAGTTGAAATACGAAAAAGTACAACATCTTCGTAAATCCCCACCAGGTCAAAGAGGGGGACCTTTCCCTAAATGTAACTTATATACATATTATATCATATTATATAGGTATACCGTTATACCCTCCACCAAGGGGGTAGGGATGTTCGTAGACCTCCACCACCAGCCCATCACGCCGTCACGCCTCCGTCCGCTCGGTGGCGGCATGCTGGGCATCGAGACGCAATTCCAAGGCAAGAGCCTGGCGATCGGTAAAATCCCCTGGATTCCAAGCTGTGGGTTTTTGGTAGCAAACTCCTTTTTTCAAAAGACCTACTATATAGTTGGTGGTTTTAATCCATTTGAAAACTACAAGTAGTAACTTAGTCAAACAATATCTATATATATGTGTATATATATATATACATATCATTTCCCGAAGTTCGTACGGGTGAACATATATTACTGCGTGGAAGTTTAACAGTTTGCCCCTGGAAATAAGCCGGGCCCCAAAAGAATCATCTTCCAACCATCATTTTTGAGGGGCTATGTTAAACTTAGGGAGTGCACAGTAAGCGTTGATTCGGAAGGTTGTGAAACACAAATTACCCTACCTTACCAACCTTTGATTCCTTTCCCCACAAGATCAATGTATGGTATATAAATATACCACTACATTTAAATACCATTAAAAATCAACAAAAAATATAATGTAAGTAAATTCATCCCCTTCGTCCCAGGGATCCGTGGGTCCCCATACCCAACCTTTGATTCCTTTCGAAAGGAAGCCCTGCCTGTGGTAAATGCACCAAAGGTCCCGTTTGAGGCTCGGTGTCCTCCTGCACGTATTGCCAATGGAAGGACATTACCCTCTAAGGGAACGATCACATATCCCACCAAAAGGGAAAAGGAAACTCATCCCCAAGAATGCCCTTTTTTGCAGGGGGAGTTTGGTTAGTTTCCAGGAGGGTAAAGAAGAATTGAACACAAAATAGCTTTGCAGTTTTATATGTTTTATGTTCGGATTCTATAATAATAGCAATACTTTTTGGGGGATCGCATCTTTTCAATTGATCTTAGGGGATGCTGTTAAATTTGCAGGTGTGTAAATGACAGACCATGAAACTTCCAACTTCCTGGCTCCTGAGGTAAGGCCAGAATGATTGTACATAATATATCCATGTACCATGGGAACCCACAACCTTCATTTTCAGGGTTTGTAACTCATATTTTGGGGGTGTAAAACCCTCCATTTTTCCATGGGTTTTTGGGGTCCAAGGGTATCAAGTAGTCTAGGTCCATGCCTGCACTTACAGTATCTTACAGTACTCTTCACAGCCATGTGCTGCGCATCAAACCATGTTTAACGTGAACCCCTGAGAGCCTGGTACAGCCCATAACCAACAGCATTACGCCGAAGACAATAGATACCACCACCTGCCAAAACAGCACGGCAAATTCACTCAACCAGATATGGCGGGTGACACAGTCAAGCCCACACCATTTATGATAGGGTCATCCGTTTCACCGTTGAGTCAAGGATCACATGATTGTCCAACCTTGGTCAAGTAAAACAAAAACACTGGAAGGTTTCAGGTCAAATGACCTTACAAACATTTTATCATCAAAGCTTCGAAACTAAATGTGACTCATCAAAGTTTAGAACCTACCAGGTTTCACATGTTTTTCCCTGCATGACATAGTCAACAAAGACCTATAGATGTGAGACATGTTTCATGGATTGAATTGATGGCCATCTGACATGCTGATATACACTGTGTAAAAACACATGAAATGGATCAACATGGTTGTGCCTATTGACTCTGGGAACAAAAAAACTGGTGAATATTGGTACTGTTGATGGTTCAGAAACCAAACAACCACCTGAGATGCATGAAGCCTGTAAATAATGGGATAAACTACCAACCTCAACTGGTTAGCCGGATTTCCGAACCATCAACAGTATGACATGGGCCGTTGGATGACATGATATGACATCATGGCCCCTCTGAGCCGGTATACCCCCGGTGAGGCTGCCGTGAGGCCTGTAGCTGTATCCCGACGAATTTCAGAGACACCCACAGGCTCGGAAGCCTAGACAAAACAAAGACAGTAACGTTGATGGCTGCAGGGTTAGGCCGGTTAGGAAGATATTGGACATGAAAAAACCAGGCATGCTTTTTCAAAGCACAACTCAAAAAACTTTCATCGAATGTGGGTACATCAAGAAACAACATATTTGTTGGAACTTGGAAGTTTCTAAGCAATACCAACTGCCTGTAAGTGTGACCTACGTCTGAAGGAACCCTGGGCAGCTCATCCCAGAAAACTCCCTCAAGAAAACGTTTCTCCCTCCCGGGGTTCATGAAAGGCAGGGTAACTAGGGGGCAAGCGCCATGATGGAAGAAATACCCGGGAATGATCTGGTATCATAGTGGCTAGCCATATGCAAAAGGCATCTATATAACTATATACATGAATATATTATCACATGCATTTTGGCATATTGTATATGATTTAATATGCATGTCTAGCACGTGTGTTCTCCAAATGTCTTATCTAGTCTACATTATTGAAAGCCTGAACACCCGATTGAAAGTGGATGGGTTCGTCCGAAAAAAAAATCCTCTGGAACAAGAAATCCACCTAAAACCGAGTGGTTTCCTGCCAAAATCAAAATGAAGACATTCCACAGTGGTTGGGTTTTTCCAATTTTGAGAAACCCCACCCAAAACACTGTTGAGCAACCGGATGATGGATTATATAAATAGATGATAATAGTGATTCCATCTATTCATTTAGACCTGTTTTCTCCACCATGTTCGACCAAGTCTTAACCATGCGAACTTGATATGAAATCCACATGGAGCTCCTATGATCAACCCTTCTTGCCTAAACCAAATTGTATGGATATGTATGGATACTTTCCTGTCACCCTTCAACCAAAAAATCTGGCCAACTGGAATCATATTTCACCAACCTGGATTTCCCTGAAATATCAGCTACATTTTGGGGTGAAAACTTGTGTGTGTGTGTCGCTATACTTTGACCAAAAACATGATCCCAAAAACCTCACAGCTCGGAACCTATCAGGTGGCCTTCATCCTAAAAAGGAAACTCATCATCCGAACCAACCCCAGTGTTTCAGGCGCAATTCGTTAGTTTTAGGGAGGGTAATAATCCTCCTCTACTAACACGTACAAGGTGGGTCCCCTACAATCGTTGTAAGTGGAGATAACCCCCCCCCGACAAAAAGGCCGGGTGCAATAACTCCAGTTATAGGGATTATAACTGCAGTTACCCATTTATAAGGCCATTTTTGGGGGCCCCATAACTCCCTTTATAACGAGTGTAGGTGCCCCACCTTGAATCGACCAACGTTTATCAATTGTTTCCATCAGTTTCCCCTCGGCCTCGAAACGAACGACTTTCACCCACAGCTTTGTAAGACTCTCCACTGCCTGGTGAAGTGATAAACTGTAGAAACCAATTGAATCAAACGAGGTGTACATAAGAATACACTAAAACCTTATGGGATAGATATAGCACCACTCTATCACCCGCAGTTGTTAAAATGTAAGAGAAAATCATTACTGTAGCGTGTATGTAGAAATGTAGAGGGTGTGCGTGTAAACTTGCACTCACTAAAATAGTTGTGATATACAGTACAATTGTATACATATTGAGATCTTAAACATGACAAAGCAAACATACATCTATGGATAATATGCAGCTACGGAGATGTTGGGAGCAAATCTGATGTCAAATATGTCAATACGTCCAAATTCGCCCGTGGGTTGGGCCAAACAAACACATACGTGACTATGGCAACTTGTGTTTTCTACAGAGACCTTCCAACAATGGAACTAGTATGCGTTTGGCTTCAATCTTTCTGCACTCCGACATCATATTGACTCCTTACCCTCCGGTGACCAAACTTCGCAATCCAAACTCCACTATTTGCACATATCTTTTCCATCACAAAAATATGTTTCTGCTAGCTGCTATTTCCATTGTGAAATATTTTTTGCACTAAAAAACATGCTGAAACTTTTCCATTTTTTTGGCATTCACTTAATTCAATCCAGTCGCCTTGTGCAGTGATCTCGGAGTCAAATTCGCATCTTGCTGCACAGTAGACGACCTCACATGCCATCCTTTAACATCGCACATTGGAAAATCAAAAGTTACACAAACTCTTTCCCAACATGATTTTTTCACAAAACAAAATGTCAAGAACCCCCAATTTCTTGAAGATTGACCTTGAAAATTCATGCAAGTCCTTCCCATCCATCAATCTGAGGCACGGTGTTTCTTGAACTGCCTCCATCAGAATTTCACCACTGCAATCCTAGGAAAATGAACTAGTTGGTCAATAGTTGTTTCTGGTTCCCCTGATAGGTGGTAGGTGATATATAATCACCCAATTGGCAGTACACCACTTATATACCACTTATATATTGCCAATTGGGTGATTGCATGCTACGTACCACCTATTAGGGGAACCAGAAACAACGAGTTGGGGGAGCATCCATCTTGGATTCCAAAAAATACCCTCCCTGAAACTAACATGTTGGCATCTGAAAACGGATAGTTGGAATATATTCCTTTTGAGGTCCGGCCTATTTTCAGGTGGTAAGTTTTCGGGAGTGTGAACAAAATACCAAGTTGGATGATCATGGTTCAAAATAATCTGGTCATAAAAGTATGGATCCAAATCATGGAACATGTGAAACTGACCTTACATCGTCTTGTGAATCAAAATATATTACCAACCTGAAATAATAGTTTCAATAAAGCCCCATAATTATGTGAAAAAAACATCCATAATCGCAAACTGCCTTGTTGAAAACAAAAGTCATCCTTTGTTGAATTGAAAAGAACAAAGTGACTTTGCTGTTCAAAATGAAAGTCATCATGATGTTTCACGTAAAAAAAAAAGGGGCAAAAACCTCGGATTGACGATATCCAGAATCAGAACTCGGCGCGAAAGCTCCTGGCCAACAACCGTGGTACCATTTGCAATGGTTCCGATGACCTGCAAAGGGTCACAATCCCATAGATGTACAGATTCGACCTTTGCTCAACCAACCACTTAAGGCATCTATTTCAACTTTAATGATTTATAATACAGTATTAAACACACACATACATAGATCATTGTATGTATGTATGTATGTATGTATGTATGTATGTATGTATGTATGTATGTAGGTATGTACGTATGTATGTACGTACGTACGTACGTACGTACGTACGTATGTATGTATGTATGTATGTATGTATGTGCGTACGTGCGTACGTACGTACGTAGGTAGGTAGGTAGGTAGGTAGGTATGTATGCATGTATGCATGCATGTATGTAGGTAGGTAGATGATGCATGCATTCATGCACGCATATATGTATGCACATATGTTAAACATATATATATATATAATATATACATAATATATGTTTTACATTCATACCCTAATATGTATACAAGGAACCTTTGCAGCAATACATGGTTGATACAATTTGCATGTTTGCATATGGTGGCTTTGCAAATGCCTGATTGCATACTGTCTGAAACCCATTTGGCCAAATTCAAATGCATAGGACTTGCATCTTCCGGATAATGTTAATACTATCGATCTGGATGTACCTGCATGCCTAAGTTACGCATGGCTGTGTTTCCCTTTCCATATTTTTGTATGTGTCAGCGTACAGTAATGGAGTCTCACCACCTTTTGGATATGAAAAATCTAGAATCAAATTCAACTTGATGCCCCTGAAAGCCTTCAAGGATGTCTGGAGTGGCAAATGATTCAAGGAGATCTACGTACCGGTTCGGTTGCCACCATTTCATAGATGGATCTGTGCATCTACCCAGTCATCTCTTAAACATATTGGACATGTTTCAATAACAACCATATCGACAGTTGCCTTACCTGCCGAAGCACGTAATCACAAGGATCACAACCTATAAAAACATGATATACGATATATATATATTATATTATACATATTATGTATATTGAAACACAAACATACATCCTCATGAACATCAGGTAGAGTGAAAAATGATAATGCACAACACAACATCCGGATCTTCACTCCAATGCATCCGTGCATCATCGCCTTGGAATTCAAAGATGGTGCACTTCGTACTCGCCAACCTTGGGGCCCAGGTCAAGAATCAGGCCCCCATGGGAGTGGCCACGTGGCCACGTTCAGTAGTAACCGTGGCCTAAGGGTTGCTGAGAAACGAGGAAATCTATGGAAAGGGTTGACTTAACATGACTTAACACACAAGGGATATTCTGAAATGTTTCTGTTGGACCTTCTGCAAACGCTCATACATGAAACCATTCATCATCTTGGAAGGCCAAAAAACTAATTGGTAGCTGACGTTTTGGAATGTTCACAGCCTCCATTGATTCATGGAACTGAGAAATGGATGTACAACAAGGCCACCAAGGTACAGTCAAAATCACGACATGTACTCACTGCATTTTTTCCACAGGATCAATCCAACAACTGAGATGGAAACGAGAAAGCCAACCAACTCAGAATTCGGATTTGCAATTGCTGTGATTTCATGTGATTTCTCACTTTCTGGAGGGTCAAATGTCTGTTCATCTTCCAAAACACTTGATGAGCGTTGCCCAATCGCACCAAACATGATACAGTAAATCGAAAACTATTCCCATATAAACGACAACACGACATGACTGTAACATAACATACAGTACAGTCATGTACAACATGTTTCAACATCCCTACACTGTACCACAAACTACCAGTTTCTACCATAACAAAAACCATTTAACATACCATACACTTACCCCACATCATCCCACCGATGGCAAACGTCACGACATCAAGAAACGTCCTTCACATCGCACCAGGTATCTCTTCAGATCCGCTTCTTCCGTCACCTGAAGCGAGCAAATTTCCAACGGTCGTCTGAAGGGTTGCTGTTATGGGATTGTTATGGGATTGAAAATGTTTATGGGATCAATCCAGTGATTCTTTGTTCCTTGTTTATGTTTTTTTTTCTAACTCAGATTTTTGACATCACTAAATCGACTGTCAATGATTATTTACATTTGGTGTGATTTTGGTTGAACTCAGAACGCAAAAAAGAAACACACCTCGGTGCTTGATCATAGCTAGAGTAAATTCAAAGCATTTTGATGTTCAAAGTTCAACTTATCATTATCTTAACCACCCCGCTGAACACCCTACAACCCCACTGAAAGTAATGCCTTTAGATAATCTTCAAGAAAATCATGATTCACTATCAATCATATTCGACTCAATCACTTCATTCTCCCTGTATCTAGTTGGTGGTTTCAACCCCATCGAAACATATTCGTCAAATCGGATCATTTCCCCAAGGAGGGGCAAAAATAACAAATATTTGAAACCACCCTCCCAGCTTTTCTTTGAAATATAATTTAGAAAATCCACAGCCTTCTTTCCATCTCGGCCCTTTGGTTCTGCCTCTTCGCCGTTTGGAAGAAAGGAAGGACTTGGACTCGGACCTTCGTTGGAACACTTCCAAGCTCTGGTTGGTGAATCAAATCGGGTGTCGAGAAGATTCACTTGGATTCCTAAGATGGTTGGATGATTTGTTCTATGTTTTCCTATATTGTCCATGCTGATATTCATGATTAAACAACTTCAGGTTTGTCATGGTTTATCAGTCATTTGGAGAGGACTTTCCTCAACCAGCCTTGTTATTAAACGCTCACCACAGGATCTGGATACAGGTCCCAGGGAGCACCAAAAACAGTCGTAAGTTGTAGAGTCATCCAAAGGTCTTCAATATAACACTTGGGCTGTCAAAGATGGACGTTTTAAACCTTCCTGTTCGAAGCTCATGAAAAAAATAAAAACAAATCATAAAGTCAGCTTTTGAAAAAAAGTCCATTTGGGATCTGGGATCTCGGATTCACAAGTTAGGACAAACGCCAAAAAATCTTTCCTACACCGTTCAGTTGAATAGTGCGGGACGATTAAGAATGCTTTCCGTTGATTTCCAGTGCTTTGGATGTGTCGATCAAACCAACAAAATGGAAGAAAAAAACATCCATCCCATCCCATCCCCGAGGTGCAAACCAGCAGACCTTGGCAAAACGCTGAGTGGGTCAGGAAGGTTAGAGTAATAAAAGGCTACTGACAAAGTGATGATTCTTTTCCCAGTGTTACAATGTTTTAGGCAGGTCCCCAAACTATGGTACAATGGCACCATCAACAAGTCGTTAGGTTCACAAGGGTGGGCATACATGATCTTACTTCAGTTAAAGGTCTGGGTATTAAGAGTTGCTGTGAACAAGTCGAAACATCGTCGTGACAATGGTTACCCATGGATCTCATGGATTACAAGCTCCCATCATCAACCAAAGTGTTTGAGGATGTCCGAAATATCTACCCTCCCGGAAAGTAACATAACCCCTGAAAATTGGTGCTTGGGAGACTACTTTCCTTTTTGGAGCCCAGCCTATTTTCAGGTGCTATGTTAGTTTCAGTGCGGATAACAATAGGGGAATTCTCATGAAATCTTGTCCATTAAAATTCACTATCACCAAGTGTTTTTTCAGCATCAAATTGCATCCAGCGCTTGGTCAACCTGAATCTCGGCTAACCCAACGGCGTCACGCCATTGGACTCTTGGTACGAAGGGTAATGGATCTGCTGTACCGGTTCCTTCACAGCGGCAAGTGACACCATTTACAGGAGAATCGATGGGTAAGAAACCTGTTCCAATTCCATTGGAATATAATTTATTAGTAACTGGAAATTGGAAGTAGACATCAATGAAATAGGAATAACCTACCAATTATATAAATTGAATATATATATATACATACATATTCTAAACAAAAAAACATCAAACAACAAAGAACCTACCAACAAACTCGGCCGGGAAGACATCGTGACCCGATTCGTCGTTTTTGTTTCGCTCCACCTGTGTCTTCGGCACGGCCGCGGAAAAGTCCAGGCCGAGTAAATCGAAGGAGTCATCGTGCCTGGGTCCCACCAAAGCTCACCATATAGGGACTTAGGAGAAGGCCAAAACAGCCTACAGCGGCTCGGAAAATTGCCACATATAGTATGTATATATGTACATGATGTATATAATATGTTAGTATATTGTATAGATATATGATGTATATATATATATATTGTATATCAAATATTACAATATTATGTATCTATTTTTTTGTATATACATATCTTAATGATTGGAACTCAACATGACTCAAAAGTCTTAAGCAAGGGGAGATGATACAATAACGTCAAAATTGGGCAACCAACAAAAAAGAAAAAACAAAAGAACCAGCCTGACACAATTTATATTTTGTAGCTGTTTCATGTTTTTTCATGTATGTAACCTGTCTTCTTTCCCGGCCCCAAGAAATATCCATGGGTTTTTGTCTATGTCTTTGAACTCAGGTCCTCCTTGTTGGTAGTGGTAGTGTTGAATCATACTGGAGTAGTGAAGGCTACAGAAGGTTATGATCAATTGCAGGCTAAAAACGCAAAGTGGGGGACCTGAGCATGCATCTATCGCAAATCATCCATCTGCAAACTATGTATATATGTAAATAATTGGATGGTAAAACTGTTGTTAGCATGTTCTATGCCCACATGTCTAGCAACTACATCAGTCTGATACTGCAGGTACAAGGTTATGCGGCAAAACAAATAAATACAAACATGATCAAACATGCACTTAGAAACCAAACAGCCCATTGGGTCGCTCACTCAACCAGCTAGTAAAGCATCTATCCTTTCACCTGAATTCAACAAACATGTCGTTTAGTGTTTTTTTTGCAAACACAATTGGAGTTGTGGTTGCAATGGCCCTGCCCATGAGATCCCATCACTGTAAATCTTCATATACCAATGGCAGCCATTTCCCCCATTTGGTGGACCAAGCGGCTCGGACATCGGTCCACGTTCAACGGACAGTGGTCCGGCCTTGGTGATACACATGTGATTTGGGGAGACCTTCAGAAAACCATGATCTACAGAATCAACTTTGGATTTCTGATCCAGTTAATTGAAACTGATACGATGATCCAGTGAAAAGGTCTGAACTTCTCAAATTACTCCCACAACATCTAGACAATCTAAAGCGGCAACACTATGATCCCAATGTACGTTGTCTTGATGGTTTCCATTTCTGGGCAGTCGTGGATGAAGATTCCAACAAAGTTGGAATCAACTGTCACTATACTTGTCAAATTTTGCACCATGTTATCTTCACCGCTTCTTCATCCACCCCCCTTGTATCCTCTGAGTCACCCGTGCCAGTGGTAACCCCCCATCATAGCAATCAAAGGTACTTGAGCTGAGAGAAAACATAGAGTCAACATGATGAAACTCTGAAGGACATTTCACAAAAGTGATTGAACACTATGGATACTGTTGATGGCTGGTAGTTTATCCCAGTATTTACAGGGTTTCATGCATCTCAGGTGGTTAGCCGGATTTCCTTTATCAACAGTGGTATAGTGCAAGGGGAACGATATGGGAAATGAAGGTTCGCGCCCCAAGGTCATAT
Organism: Breviolum minutum Mf 1.05b.01; assembly: GCA_000507305.1. Lineage (NCBI taxonomy): Eukaryota > Dinophyceae > Suessiales > Symbiodiniaceae > Breviolum > Breviolum minutum. Next base: position 68,807 of record DF239923.1, on the reverse strand, counting down.
ACCCATAGGATGCAAGTATGGTTAATTACCTACATGAATGGTTGATTTGTATGGTAAATGTAGGTAAATATACCATACATAAATCCTATGGATATGGCTAATATATAGCAACAATGTTCATAAATCTACATGATCACACCTGATATCACTTTTGTCCTCAGGGCAGCAAAAAGCAGTCAATGCATCTCTCTTCCTCTAGCTATTCACCAATGCAAGTACAACATTCTTACAACCTGCGCCGAAACATGTTCCACAAAATCTCCAAGCTTTCGGATGGACATGGACAGATGTTCTTTTGGTAGGATACTCCAATCTTCTGCTCATGCCACTTGATTTGATCCGAGTTGACATTCAGAAGCATGATTTGACATCATTCCATCCGGAGGAACCCTTTTCTGCATGAGACACTGTCAGGGAAGGAAATTGGGATCCGTAAATTTAATAACGTTTCCTACGATCTTCTAGCGACCTCTGTATCGATGTTGATTTTTCCATCTCATATATGTATGTGTGTGTGTGATACATATTCAAACATAAAAGCATTATCCACACATGCATCTGTACATACAATAATCTCTCTGTCATCTACATTTGCACAAACATACACTTACGACACTGACAGTTTAGCATTATGCAGGACCAGCGACCAAAATTTGTCCACCAAAGGAAATGGAAGACTGGCACCATTTTTTTTCGCTAGAAAATGCCCAGCACTGTTTGCCGGGGCTTTCCGCCCTTGCACCTCGACACGCGGGCGCAACAAGATTGGGGTTTGTGATGTAAGATACGTGCGTTTATACGTAAATAGTATCTATATGAATACATACAAATATATATATATAATGTATATATATACATTGAATTATGTTGATCGTTTTTTTGACGCCGAACCTGAAACAAAAATATATATAACCAAACCAAATCCAATTCTTGTATTGACAATCTATACTTCTGTTCACTGTTCAATTGATGTTTCTTATGTTAAAACAAACAAACATCATCCTGGAAACTCTCGAGTTGAGACGCTTTGTTCCTCATAAGTACGAGCCCCATCAACAACAAGTATCACGAAAGTTGGTGATTTCTTTTCGTTGATGTTTCTTACGATTGGGTGACAAACATGGTACGGATCCAACAATTTGTTCATCGCTGACTACAATAACAAAACAAAGAAACAACGTGTCCAAACTGGGCCTACAAAACTGCTTATATAAATTGCTCAAGTTGTCTCATTTCAAGCCTGCCCCAAATGCACAGAACCTGTAGACCAGGGGAATGTGTTGAATCCTATTTTTGTAAGTTTTGCTCCCCATGTGTCCGCCTTTTCTGCATCATTTTGTTCTACCTTCGAAACTCATATCCAATTTCACCACGAAGTAAGATCCTGAAATAGCCAGAGTCTTTCCCCTTTCCCCTTACTGAAGAAAGCTTGTTGCGATACTTTTTGTTCACCTATCTTCAATCTTGAAAATCACCAGCAAAAGACTATAAAATAATTATACATATATAGACAAATTGGTATACATATAAACATCTAATCATCTGTATATGCAAATAAACAAAAAATATACACATGTACATATTCACCATCAAACAGGTAAGGAATTCTATCCGCCGGCACTGGGACTCCAAACCCTCGACTCTCAAGCCGGGCGAATTCACGTAGCAAACGTGTAGCTTCGCAGGATCTGGCCTTGGTAAGCCATGATTTAACGGCGTCTACGGTTGTTGGTTTAAAGGATTATGAAAGAAGCAAAATATGCAACCAAATCACAAATTCTTAGATATTACATGATGGAAACGAAAACGTTGATTTTACAAATTGATGTTGTTTGAATTTCTATCTGGTTCTTTGAATCAAATTTGGTCATGATAGCATTTCCGGCACGTCTCCACGGGCATTTGGAAAATCACCCTACTAAACTTTGCTTTTTGGTTTGGAGTGACTAGACAGAATTGGAGACAAATAGACGTTTTATGCAACTATTAAATTCCCTTCTGCACGAAGTCACTAGTGCAAAACGCTCGATTTTGTGACTTGACCGGCTACTTTTTCACTACTTTTTTCCACTATCACTCCATGTCAGCTTGGCTTCACATTTTTGTCGGTGAAGCGGCCAGCCTTTGTTTTGGAAACCCGACATTGAAATATGCCCTTTCCTTCTCGCGGGAGGTGGAATCCTTTTCAGAGAAACAGGTGAAGGAGATTTGGGATAGGTTATTTACAGTATATGTTACATCTCCTAAAATGAGAATGTGAGAAAAAAACAAGGATGCCACAGGATGCCACAGGATGTCACACACACACAAACATTCTATGCACAATGTGCATTTGTTTTTCATTGTTTCCTTGATGACAGTTTATTATATCTTGGAAGTTGTGACCAGAAAGAAACATGTACCGTAACATGTCCATCACATGCATACCTCAGCATCCGGGCATGATTGAAAAGAATAGGGTGAATAGTTCTATTTGACTCCACAAAACTCAACCTCAAATATGATACAGCAAAAAACATGCCAATCACACTCTCTTTGGACCGGAAGAAAGGCTCATTGTCAGCCATGCCTTCTTTTTGGTTGCGCGAAATTGAAGAGTTTATCACTCGTTTCATGATTGCGCCCAGGCCATGCAAAAAACATGTTAGAGCTAAGTAATTGCTTCAAACTTGTACCAGCACGAGCTGTGACCAAAAGGGTGATCTCCATCACGTCTTTGGTAGTGAACAGTGTGTAACTTCATTAATTAATACCCGCAATGTGCCATGTATGCCGACACAGAGTTGCTAAAAGGTTGGTAAAGAGTTGAGTATAGAAAGATTCATGCTCAATTATTGTTTTGACATTTATATATTGAGTGTATATATCTATAGTATATGTAAATGAGATAGAATACACTCTAGACATACACATATTTCATATCTATATCAACAATAACATTGGCATTTGTTATCAGTGGTCACATGTGGTCATTAGTCATAAGTCGAAACCTTCCATGCCTCGATAGGAAGTGGAAGCTCGCGAGACCTGTCAGTTTCTGACCGCCGCTTCATGTTAGTGAAGAAAAACCAACCCCATTGAAAAATATATTCGTCAAATCGGATCATTTGCCCCAGGTACCAGTAGTAGGGGTGAAAATCGAAAAAAAAAAGAAACTACCACCCCTACTGCATGGCACGGTCACCTGTAAGGGCAACATGAATTCAGATTAAGGTTGGATGATTTTCGGTTGGTTCTCATTAGTGAGTTCGCAAACATCTCCATCTCGTCATCACAGGTCGAGTTTTGTGAGTACGGGGGCATTGTCTGAATCAAAAGGACCCACAAGCTCAGCATCTGTCCCCATCTCGGAACCTGAATCAAATATTGTGTCAGTTTCATGTGCAAAAAAAGGTCTCTCTTTAGCGCAGTCTCTCAAATAACAGTGGAATGCCAACCATTCATATGCAATCTCCAATCGTAGTGTATTATTCTAGCCGTTGTCTAATCATGATATCAATCCATGCGTTTGAGATTGTGAAGCCAACCATAATTGCTACCACATGCCACCACCAATAGTCGACTATATAAACAGAAATGCGGTACATGTGTTGAGATATTTGATTGAGATCCTTACACCACTGGAAGGTATGCAATTTCCAAACTTACTTGCATTTGGTGTTTACCAGAAACATGGGCCTTGCAGGACGGTACTCGAAACAAACGAACTTCTTGAGCAACCTAAGCGAGACTTTATCCTTGTTTCTGATTCCCCAAATAATATAATTACCCCAAGTGCAGGAAACAATAAACCAAAACAACTGGAATGAAACTGTACTCGCTGAGTTTGTTCTTTTTGTATCTTTTGTTGGCAGGTATCAAACTCTACCATAAACACACACACACACACTATCGAGCCTTTTGAGATCCAAGTTTCAGTTTCAACTCCGTTTACATCTTGCCCACAAATTCACCATATACTATGGGCATGCCCAGAAATCCTTCCCGGTTGCACCTTGGGCCACGTGAACGAAGTGTCACTACCTGAACTGGAAGGAATCAATCCATCAACATGTTGGGAATCTTGTCAAGAACACCTACACATTGACATATAATAAGGGCCTATCCATGTGTGAAAAAAAGTACGCAACCTACAACCACAACAAAAAAACTGTAAAAGTGAATCTCTGGAAGAGTCCAATTTACTTCCACACTTCCAAGAATCTATTTGCCGCAAAGAGTCACAGCAGGTTGAAACTATGAATGCAACAAAATCACCAATGCTCCCGAGCCAAGTGCAAGTCCAAACTTCAAACATCAAACATCCAAACAAAAACACATTGTAAAGCTAGCTTCCCTTTTTGGGATGGATTCCTGGAAGGTGCTATCTTGGTCCCAAAAATGATGTCAGCTCTCCCACATCCTCAGCTTCACCCCGAGACTGCCTGACGCAAATTGGGCCTGCCGAGCATCTAGCTTGCTATGGTGCAAACAATTAAATAATATACCAGTTGCAGACCTTGCAATTTAAGTGTTCCGAAAATTTCATAAAATTTCCAATCAAAAACAGTAGGATACCTGCTAGGACACACAAGTTTTGCAGTGTCTCAGTTCCACCTGGTTCCCATTACTTCATGTAGAACAGCTTGGCCATCTCTTGTCTCTGCCTGGGCAGCAACTTAAGAAAACAAATGAGGCAGCACACTGACCTATTCAGTTCAATGGTAGCATTGAAAATACAAACAAACGAGTAGAATCTATACGAGTGCCGGTCCATTCATATCCCGTGAATCGTGGGAAACTGGTTCATTTTCTGACTTGTCACTATTTGAAACATGCATATAGCCCTATCTGGCCCGCAACTTGAGGATTATCCCCAGTAGCATACTTCAAGCCTTTCAGCGTCATCATATGGGTAAGTATATGCTTCTATTTCAATCACAGTGGATCCAATGCAGTGTCCAGAAAGAAGGGAGCTCCACTACATGGATGTTTGATTTCTTACATTACCATTTGTCAACTGGAGTCTGTGTGTGTGGTATTGTTGTGGATTAAAACAAATATATATAATAGATGCAAGCAATCCTATGTACATATATATATATATATGTATCTTTATTCTTCCATAATTATGTTGCCTTTGCTGCGCTTCTATGAACAACAAACATTCAGGAACCCCGTTGTACAATCATGACGCTCTTGTTCTGCCCTACTCGTCGTCAAATTCCCCAGAAAAAAACATGATAAGCGAAACACAAACACACACACACACACACAACCAAAAAAAAGAAGCAACTACAAGCAACAAGTCACAAAAACTCACCCAGTCATGGAAATCATGTTTTTATATATGTTTCTTTCATCCTCCATCCACCCATGTCCGTGCACCTGCACCCAGCCCTCAACAGGATAGGTAATCCTTGGATGAAGTCCGTGGTCCGGTGACGTTGATTAAATCGCCAATCACTATCCTCTCCAAAACGAAGTTGGTTGGTGTCATGTTCCTTGCAGTCAAGTCCTGCATTACTTTGAAGAGGGTTGGTATCTATAATATGCTATTGTTTATTATCATACGTGAATATTGCAAAAAGGTATTCAATAGCAAATCAAACAAAATCATTGAAGAAAACACATTTGAGCAGGTAACTTTGACCAAATATTGCTGCTGTTTGGTCATGTTGCAACGTGATGTGCCAATGGCCCCAATGGCCAACCAGCTTGGATACTGAAATAATCCGAACAATACATACTGATGGAAAAACATACTCACCAGTTGCTATGTAGTTGATCCATGTTAATCCCTTTATTTACAAGGCTTTATACATCCCAGGTGGTGCAAGATTTCTTGCATCAACAGTATGTCGGCACCAATCCATCATAGAAATATATAATTAATTAGGCACTATAATTTCCAATCCAACATTGCTATATAGACAATCATATACATAGTCTTTAACAAAAAAATCCAGTGACTTTTGCAAAAATTGTTTTCCCAAATAACATATCCCATACCATCCATGTATGGTATATTTTCCTACATTTGCCATATAACAACTAAGCAAATGTAGGTAAGCGTTCCATACATGGAGCATCTGGGATATGCACCAAAAACCTTGGCCATCCCACTTAATCCAACGGCCACGTCGAGGTCCGATCCCAGCCATTACCTGAGGTCCGATCCCACCAAGGTCCCCATGGGATTCAAGTAAAGTACCACCCCCCGAAAAACCAACGCAAATACCCAAAAAATGGTGGGCCTTGGAAACTGTATCTCCGGCTTCAAAATGTGGCGTCATTTTTTGGGTATCGATGTTAGATTTCGGGGAAGTATGTAGTATAATGTGGCTGTTACTATTATGTCATAGATTTCATCCTGAAAAATCAAGTCGGCATATCTCGACCTACTGTCCCCCAAGTCTTTTCGAAGTCATATGTTGAAAAACACAGTAAACCAGACTTATACTTTACCGTATTCATGAATTATCCCTGGGCAGAAGTAGGTATTGTTCTTCCATTGTCAGTATAGGCAATTAGAGTACGTATAATTTTTGTACCAACAACAAATGTGTATAGTTTCAGAGCAAAATCAAGCACTTAGTACTGGAAACATCAAGCATGAAATCAATCCAAAACAAGCAAATTGTCAAACACTGTCAGACGTCTAAGATAGTTCCCTCGCATGCATGTACCTGAAACACGATGGCACAGCGGCACCGTTGGTGTAGATGCAAATTGGTAGTGACCAAAACCATCGGTTTCATTATTTTACAAAGAGTTGAGGCTATGTCCCTCAGTAATGTCTTAAGATACAACTGATAGAGCACAACAAACACACTGGGTACTACACAACATCCTATCATCACTAGTACAAACCTGTGATTCCAATTGCACATCAACTACCAATTCAGCACCACATTCCATATTGTGATTATGATTATCATCTCCCAACATAAGTCACTCAACAAAAGGACCAAAATCCTCTCCCACCTGTGACAATCAATAAGAATTGGGAAGCCCCTGTGAGCCTACTAAAGTAATCTCGATGCACTTGAAGGATGAAACAAAATTCTAACATTGAGAAAACAAAACCCCAAACAAATGCCGCATGCATATTGAACCCCTTTCATTGCCAATAGGATCCATTTATGGTATATTTACCTACAATTTGGCCAACATGTATGGTAAATGTATAGTATAGGATACATGGATCCTATGGTTTTGTGAATTCCTTCGCAATACGGTTTTGACACTCATCACTCATCCAGCTCAGGCCTCATCTCCTGGAGAAAGCTTGCCAACAGCGTCACAGGCACCAGGTCCAGAATAGACACCTTTACGGTCATGGCATTTGCAGTACGAACACATGGGCGTTTCCAAAAATAGTGGTACCCCCAAATCATCTCCCTTTTTAATAGGGTGTTTCATTATAAATTATAAACCAGCCATTTTGGGGTACCCCTATTTTTGGAAACACCCACATGTACAATGTATAGAAAATCCTTTTTTGCGGATAAACAAACACGCAAATACAGGAAGCAATAATGCGGGCATGTTGATATGGAGATGATAGTGTAACAAGAATGCACCTTTTCACAACGAATAGCTATCTGTCTGCGTAGACTAAAATCAATATTCATGCTTTGGTATGTCAACAACTTGGATGCATAAAAACCAAACTAAATGCAATAAGTTGTGACAAATGGATTTCCAAATGGTCCCCAAATTATATTCCATGAAATAAGGATGTTCGAAACAAGAACAACAGTACCTGGAAGCCATAACCTACACGAATCCATAGCTTTATTTCTTTCCGCCTGGGCCTGGGCCTTGTCTCCCAATGTGTTTCCGGTTGTGTGCAGGCCACCTGACGTCCGCCATCTCCTCCCTCTGTGGTGCCTAGGGTGGTGTTGATGTATGCCGCAGGAGGCCTGGGAAAAGTCAGCATGACCCTTTGCCTGGTTGTATTGGGCATTACAATCTGAGTTGTTATGGTGACTCTTCAACCAACATCCAACAAAAGGAAAAAGCATGAAACGAAATTGCATACACTTCACATATGAAGTACTCTTAAGGGATTAATCGTTAAAAGTCTCAACTAGTCTCAACCTGCCTCTTTTGAGAAGAGGTGCCAAAACAATTTGGTTTTATATCCGCTTGCCATTGAGTGGCTTTCAGATCAATGGGCCTGCTGTGTCAAATCCTACTGTGTACACAAAATATACTACATCAGTATATACTCTATATCCGCATCCATATTATGTGTCCAATCGAGGTGTATATAATAAAAAACCCTCTTGTGATTGTTGCAACCGGGAAAAAACATCTCAACCAACCCACCATTGCAGCTATTTTTGTTTGCAAATATATGTCATTTCAGCTCCAAGCGTCACCAAACGACACCAAAAACACCAAACTTGTGATCTCTGAGTCAACCCAACCCCACGCGAAGGCGAGGGACATCTTCCATGACCTTCCAAGAGCGAACATTGATTTGTTTGCTAAACAAGTGATCTTTCTGAGCAAACTACATAACTACATATAATTCGTAAACAAGAACAATGAAGGACATTTTTTGGAGGGATTTCCTTACTAAACCCATCATTTGGGGGGATGACCTCGGCGCAAGTCAATATCCCCAGATCTTTGTGATTCTGAAATGTTATCTCGTCAACATCCAACAACCCCAGCTCTGCATAGCAGAACGTTGAGACAACCTTGAGCATTCGAAACAACTTCGTAAACTTCATGATGATAACCAAATCGTCGAAATTTGAGCCCTGTTTCTCAGTGACATCATGAAATCTGAAAGGCTTCATAAGGGTTTGGAAGTGACCTTGAAAGGAGGCAGAGATACTATCTGTTGAGGCCAATCAAAGCTTTTTCTGAAAAGCAAACGGCACATCATCCACTTGTATGGATATTAACTTATACATTTCACAAATAGAGTGCTCTTTTCCACTTCCTTCCCAACTTGGTGTAAATCTTCCAAACAACATACCACGAAATAGGATCAAGTATATTATATCAAATATCACTACACCTCCACACATACCACCTTGCACCATCCACTGGTATCAAGATTTGATCCATCAACTGTCAGCGGACTCCAGTGGACCCGGGCCTAGCCCGGCCGCTATCTTTTTGAACAGTTTATGCCATTGACTTTGACCTTTAAAGTATTACTATTCCGAGTTATTGTTCTCCCTTGCTACCACAACCTTGGTAGTAGAGTCAACCTACTGAAGTTGCACAGGGTGTGTCCATTCACCAAACTCCCAGGAATCCAAGAGGCTGAGAGCACTTCCAACTCCTTGCAATTCAGCAGGGCATGGGATTGTGCATCTAAGAAAGCCCTTCAATCAAAAAAACAATGTAATGCAACAACATTAGATGTGTATATAAATGTAGGTATGACTTTTGTAATGTCATGCCAAAACACATACATAAACCATATGGTATATGCGAACATTGCTACACATCATCTTTACTTAGAGTCTGTTCACAAGTACTAGGTATACAAATTGCACAACATGTACGTTTGTATGTGTGAAAACCAATGCATTTCCGGTCGCTCCTCGCCATGAACTTTGACGAAGGATTGCATGGAGGAAGCAGAATTGGCGTGTGCCTCGGTATCTATTTTACAGGATCAAAATTCCAGGGGGAATATGGGTGTTTCCAAAAATAGTGGTACCCCAAAATGGATGGTTTTTTGGGAAAACCCTATTAAAATGGATGATTTGGGGGTACCACTATTTTCGAAAACACCCATATAGTATCGTGTGATTTTTTGTTGAGTTTTGGTGAAGGAGTTTCGATGAACTAATTGTTATTACAGTACTCAGTAGTGTCATGCAATATAATATATCTATACTGGATTAGATTACTGCTTTGCACAACTTTGTAGTCGCGACCACATGCTCAGCCTAAGTTTTGTTTGTCATCGTGCCAAGTGACATATGATGAGGATACAAATCCAAATGCCGCGATACCAAGCTGGTTTGAAGTCCCTAAAAGATTTCCATACAAGAAATTACAGTAATTTCCAATCTTCACCCATCTCTTCAAAATGACCAGCGAGATGATCACAATCATGCCTGTGTAGATGTTGCCTATAGACCTCCATTTTATCTGCTACTAAGTTACTACGTTGAAGGGAACATTGCCAAAGGTGTAAAGTGGTGGCGAGGATTTGGGTTCTCTGTCAGGAATGTTACCAACGGACATGGAAGAAGGAGAACGCAGGAAGATGTTAAATAACTTGCTCTAGCTGGTGTCAACACCCATTTGAAACTGAAGAACAAGGACTATGTTTCTTTTGACCTAATAGTGATTTGTTTGAAATTATATTGGCAATTAGGTGCAAACACAGATCACAACCAGAAAAACGAAGTACAGCATTCACCACATCAATTCCTACTATCAACAGGATTTGTTTGTTTCCTACATGTTAAAATGAAGTATCACCAAGCTACCTATCAAATAAACAGGGTATCCCTGATACAGCCCTTCCAAGGGCGCCTTCCATCAGCCGGATGCCAAAAACAACAATCAAGTGTAAAGTATTCAAAGGTCATTATATTACCAACCCAAAGAATGCATTGTTATTTTCGGGAAATCCCTTCAAACATTGCCCTGGATTTGTATTGTTTTGATTCCCTCAAAATGGTCCCATTTTATGACCCCTGGTACTGTCCAAACAGTTCCACTTGATGGTCGACCACGATCGCTCTCAGTTTCAAACCTCAATGGAAAGTCCAATGCCTTGCTGGACGACGTTGCTTATGATTCGTGTGTTTCCGTACTGTTGATGGAAGAAATCCAGCTAACCAGTTGACATGTAGTTTACCCCACGATTTACAAGATTCATCAAGATTCTATACATCCCAGGTGGTGCAGGATTTCTTCGATCAACAGTAGTGCAAAATACATCCACGTCGTAGTTTAGAATAATCATATTATGAGAAATGGGCAATTAACATAATGTCTCTCAAAGTGGGATAAACATGCTATTTTTGGAGTGTTCAAAGACGTGTAGTTGACATCTATTCATGCAAGTCGCAGACAGTGATGAGCATCAGTAAACATCAAATTTTCAAGTTTCGCTCTGAAACCATACAGCTTCCACATGAACCAATTGTTCGTCTCTTGTATCAAATGATTGTATAATGCATGATATCTATGATATGATTATGTATGCACATGTTTCAAACCCGGCAGAAGCTACAAAAACATCAAAACATCAAGCATGGACCATAGACCATACCCACGCTCGGAGATGGAAGTATCTTTGTAGTTCAATCTGCTTTGCTTAATCGTGTCCCTCCGTGCATCTCCTCTAGTCGACACTGCATATTCCTAATTCAAATCAATCCTGTTATAACATACCGCTACCACTCATTCGTGATATATTATAGAATATTATATATTGCAAGCAAGTGTAGACAAAACTTGGACAGCCTGTTTCTTCCCAAAAAGCGTTTCATTGGCATCCTTTTTTTGTTCCTTCCGCGTAGATCCTTTCCACCATGGCGTAGATCCTTCGCCATGCAGCATCATGCAGTGCGACATAAGTTTCTCGTCACATCACTTTGGACTGTAGACCTGCCTTTCTTCTCATTTGCAAAAGTTCAGATGCAAAGTATCTAAATCTTGCGAGACATGACACATGCTAGCAAATGTAATGGAACAACTATTGGGAAATACTTGTCCGATATAAGTGTTTACATGTAATCAAACCAAAACATCAGAGACATCATTAATTTTACAACTTCAACATGTTAAAGTGATACCACCAACAGTTTTATTTCAAATGTCTTTCACTAAACTTGGTTACAGCATAACCTGCTGGGATTTTTTTGCCCTGCAACTGCCTCTTTGGTCAACACGCCATGCATCACGAGACAAAAACCTTGGTGCAAGGGTGTCCAATCTCGCCGCGTTTTGTTTGACAGTCAAAACTACAAACATATGCGCACACACACACATTGTTAACGGATACATGTGGATACATATACATACATGTACGTATTTGTACTTAAATATACATATGATGTATGTATGTCCATTTCATGAATAATTGTGAATATCAATGTGTGTATATATATACACATATATTCACGAGGTTTCACGCACAAAAAGTTCCACACACACATGATATTTGAAACATCTTCATTCATCCACGCAAACTAGGGTATATGTAGATGCATGTCGGCGCCGGTCTCTTCAATGACATGTTTACCTGGACAGAAACAGAATCACTACGCCAAAACAGAACGACTTCCCAACAAGATACACCAAGACTTGAGGTGTCACCACATGACACGACACCATGAATGTGAAACATGATGCATGCATGGACATTAGTCACATCGTAACCACAACAACAATTCCAAAAATTGAGGTTTGAATCTTCAAAAATTTCATCATCCCTGTCTTTGTTTATAATTTGGATCATTTAGGATCATTCATTTGCTTTGCTTTGAATAATAATAGCTTCACTTGGCTTTGAAACAAATCGGCGCGCTCCACAACAAGGACGACTCTATTAAAAAACCACGTAGCTCCCGTCTCCATATTGCGGAAAACGGAAGTCCAGGGATGCGCTCTGCCATTCATACACACCTGGGTCCAACTGGGAAAGGAACGGATGGGTGAACCAGGAGACTTCATTAAGATGATTTGGTTTGTCATCTTAACACGGAAGGATAACCCTACTGAACACTCAAGGTCGGGTGAGGTTATGATTTTTTTGTGGTTGTAAACCAGTTTCGACATAAGTGATTACAGTAACCAAGTAATTTATCTCTTCCCCAAAAAAATATGTCCATATTCTAGGTTCTATATCAAATTGTAAGGGTGTATGTATCTTTGGATTGTCAATCTTTCCCGTCTTTTGGTCGATTCATTCTTACCTCAATGAAGGACTGACCAGCAATCGTTAATACATGGGTGTTTTCTATTGGACTGTACGGGGCTGCCTCAGCAAATGAAACTGCAATCACAAGGAGTCATTGGACAACAAGTTCGATAACATGATCATATTAGAGTAATAGAGTAGGTACTACGGTATTATCATAAATTCGTGATCAAAAGAAACAACATCTATTGGGCCGCATCTTGTGTGCCTGAGTTTCAAAAAAAACATCAAAATTGAAACATCTTAAGCTTCCCCTTTTTCACATGCATGCGCAATCAGCGGTTCGCCTCCATTCAGCCAAAGGCACATAAACTCCAGGTGGACAAACGCTGAGGACACCAAAGCAAACGCCTCAAAGGGGAACTGCAACGAAGTCGTTGCAGTAACGGTAAACAGTGTATCAGGCAATTCACCATTCGTGTAAAACAAATGGATCATGGAACTCAATGTGCAAAAAGTACTGAGGGAAAAGCAAGCAAAAAGGATGAACAACTTTGAAAGATACAATAAAAGTTGGATTCGTTTCATGCATGCCCATTTTTGGCCGTGCAGTGAAGGTCTTTATGTGCACTCTGTGCACCCAAGTTTTTGCAATACATGCCCATATGGCAGGGCTTCTGCTTTACAGCATCACATCACCCAGCTCATGTGGCAGAGCTTACGGTGAGTCACTTTTGAATTCAAAAAGAACATTTCTGAGCTCACTCAGATCCTTTCCACGATTCCTCGCAGAGCGACTCGACCTGGGTCAGCGCCCAGGTTGAAGAATAGGAAGGAACTGTTTCATCATGGACTTGGTCTTAGCGGTTCCTTTCAACTTCGGAAGTTGCGACAAGGCGTCGCATAAATAAATCCGTGCGACTGCGCTTGAGGCCCACCTCCCGCGGAGGAGTGTTCTTTCCATCCATGGACCCGCAGGCTTGGAAGTATGCCGTGGCGCCCCCACGACGCAGTGAATATCCACGAAAATTAAGATGCACCACGTCAAATTGTTTGCAAAGGCGGTAGAAGGCTGATCTAAAGGCCTGTCCAGAGGAGGTCCAAAGTGGGACACTCAAGAGCCTTCTTTGCTTCTGAATGGCAATGGTCTGCAAGACAACTTCGCGAACCATGGGACACTCGATTGTGACACTTTCCTTGGTGTTGTGACGAATGCCTCCCTTGGTTTTCTTTAAATGCAATATGCCTGTCTCCGAATTTACCAACAAGTCATCAGCTGCAATGTTGAGGATTTCGCCCGTCCTGAGACAGCAATGGAACCCCAGCAGCAATAAAGTAGCTAATGAGAAATTAAGCTCTTCCAGGCACTTGCCAGCAAAGCTTAGGACTAGATCCGCCGTGAGGGGCGGGGCCCTTGACGGGATTTCGTACTTCCTCCACACACCGAATAATTTCCACGACTGTGGAAGCTGCTTTTTGGAGGCTGGAACGAAATAGTGCATTCCGCTCAATGCATCTGCCACATTGTTTAGGGGCTCTCCTTGGGAAAACCGTTTCTGAATCCAAAGACTGATTTGCTCATCCATTTCTTCAAAGGTTGAGACTCGGCTAACCACTGGAAATAAACGTCGCACTGCATCATAGTACCTCGATTGCGTCTGCTTAGTAACTCCTAAATCCATCAGCTGCAAATTCTTCCTCAATCTCCTTCTAGCCGCACGGCCCTGGGGGCCAGCGAAGTATCTTCCCATGGCTTATTGGCGGCTAGCACTGTCGGTGGGGTTTTCAGAGGACTCTACATGCAGCAAGATGGGATAAATTCCAAAACTAAAACAAAGAGCAGCAATGCGTCTCAAAGTGGCCAGCAGGAGGTCACTGCTTGTTCTTCCCTTAGAAATGATACTCATGCAAACATAAGAGTCAGTAAGATGTAGCACCCTCACATTGACTTCTTTTAGATGTGACACTCGCCATTGAAGAGCCAAAAGGATAGCTCGCATTTCTAATCCATTTATATGCTCAGGCCGTGTCCATCTGCATGAGAACACAGCTTTCCACTTCCACCAATCAGCAGCCCCTGATTGCCGAGGATAGGCCTTTGGACACATAACTGCGCCTGTGCTTACCCTAATATCACTTCCCGTATGGTTCACCTTGCTCAACAAAATCCTAGTGAGGGTGGAAGTAGGATGATAAATAATAGGCGCAGTACCATAAGCCAATTTTCGCTGCAAAGGGCAAGACATTGCGATATTCGTGCAGTATCCTGGAGCAAGCCCCATCCTATTACACAAATGCTGGTAGTCAACTCGCGGAAGAAGATCGAAGAAGCTCATCCAAGCAAAGATACAGAAAGAATAGATGCTAAAGCTGTCCCCTATCTCAGAGCATCTCGTGGATTCATACCCTTCCAAATCTTGCTTTATTTTTGACGCTGACCAACAAAGTGAGGTATGTTCCCATCCATATCCATGCAGAAGTTCCCTTTCGGAGCTGTCAATGAGGCGCCATTTACCAGCTTCGGTGTATATGATGTATTCCGGCTTATACTGGTAAGGGGGATAACGGAACTTATCGCTTCGCCACCTGGACAAAGTGTCCTCATCGCAGCGCGATATCCCTGCTGGCATCGGAGGGGGCCCTGTTCTTCTAATACTTTTCATATTGGTGGGAAAAATACCTAATTGTTGTGTTTGACCTCTCCAATAACATCCATCGCGCAACCACTGCGAAACAAAGGGATACTCAGCCTCTGCAATGATTTCGGTATAGTATTCTCTTTCAATCACCTTTATCCCTGGGAGGTTCTTCCTGCGTACATTTGACCAGCACAAACGGGGCCTAGAGATAGGAACTGCCTGGGAGCACTGTACTCGATACGGCCTGCAGCCTAAATGTTCCGAAATTTCTTGAACCGCCGAAAGATCCATAGACGCCACGTTTTCAACAAAGAAAACAATTTCAAAGGTGGTCCCAAAAATGGAGCGAATAAGCCTTAGCACGCGGAGTATCTCGAAGAATAGTGAGCTCTCAGACCCCCTCAGATTCTTTCTGCCAAATTTCACTGAGGAAAGGTCAACACAAGGAAAACCTGCCCAGAGGTGAATAGCCAGGAGCCCAGGGAATTGGAAAAGCCAGCCTCTCACCATAGATTCGTTGATGTTCTTAATGTCGCCTATTTGAATAGCTTGCGGCCACCTACGGGAAACAACGCGTATAGCAGCGGCCTCAATCTCGCAACTCACCAACACTCCTGGCTCAACCCCAATAATGTCGTAGCACCTAAACGCTCCTCCGATACCATTGAACAAGGAGAGTACCATGGTATTCTCAGCTTTAAGCGGGCCATTGTCAACTAAGTTCATCTGGGACACACTAAAGTCGCAGCCTTCTTCGCTCAACTCGCTCGCACTACCTACTGCACCTCCCTTGTTTGACGCATCGCTGCATGTCACAACTTCACTCACATCACTCCCGGGCCCAGGAACGTGTGAAATAAAGGACATCCCATCATCAGCATGAATAGCTCCTCTCGCGCTCTTACTAAACCTTGTCCTCCCAACCTTCTACCACCTATCCATTTGCACACTAGATGTAAAGTTGACATGGCGCATCGGCGGAACTGCATAACATGGATCCATCTACCCGTTATCACCTGAAGCCACTTCTTCGGTACATTAACTTTTGACAGAACCAATGCGGTAGTTTGCAATATCTTTATCAGCCTTTCTCCTGACGCACCCAAATATTGTTCACTGCCACTGAACCGCGCTCCCAACTCATCGACAGCTTCTACCCCTGAAATACGCTTCTTCGCTGATGAGATGACACCAATTTCGCCCCAAGCTCGCTCCGCCAGCGCGTGCAAATCGTCCACCTCATTCGTCTTATCGCTGTTCTGGGACCTCTCTCCCGCAAAGAAATTATCGAGATAGATGTGCCACCAAGCTTTTGAGGTATCCCCAGCATCCCTAAGAACCTTGCAAAGCCACAGGGGGAGGCCACGCGTTCGCTTTACTTGCAGCTCTTTTGGTAGCCCATAGCTTAGTAACATACTCTGCGAAATCTCTTGCATGACTGCAACAGCTGAAGTCCATCCCATCGGAAGAACCTTGCAACTCAGGAAATATTGCTTGGAGGGAACCTTCCCAATCTCCGACCCTTTCACGCTGAGATTAAAGCACAGGTATCGCATCCATCGCCGCTCCTCAAGCCCAAATAAATAGAAAGCTGCAGTCATATCTGATTGTGCAAATCTTATAGATTCTCCTTCTTCCAATGTAACGCTCAAGTACTGGGTTATACCAGGCAATTCCTGCACGCTTCCTTGAAGTTGTCGCATCACAGAGTTGCTAGGAATTAAATTCATGATAAGACGCAGCACTGGCCTTCCATCTTCCAAGCATGTACTTTTGGGAACCCCAAACATACCATTCAGGACTCTTTCACCTTGGAACCTAAAAACATCGGCCTCTTCAGTCCAGCCACAAATACCTCTTGAAACCAGCAGTTTTGCAAGATCAAGTTTATCTTCGTTCACAACGTGTACTTTACCTTGAAGTTTGGGCAACCTGCTAGCTTCATCCGAAGTCTTTATGCAATCATCAGGATGTAGAAGAAAAGCTTTTGTCCTTCCTTTTACCCAGTCAATTGCTCTAATAGCACCACCGTGAGAAGGAGGGGGTAACGAAGGTTCAACTTGTGAAATACTTAGAACTTCCATTTTTTGGATTTCTTCACCTGTATAACTCATGAAACGGCTACTCAGCTCTTTTTCAACCTCCGACACCGAACGCTTCACAGATCCATCCTGTGCCAGAGTCCTAGCCACTGCCTCCTTGAAACCGGCAATAGCGTCGCCAGTGGAACACACGGCAGCCACCAAGAAAGTTGCTATACTGTACACAATTGAAAAGCCATGCATCGGCTTTCCACTCTTCAACAAACTCAGCACCTGATACAACCTCTAGGCTACAGTCTTCAAGAGCCGCCCAGAGTTTCCTCAGCGGACCCAGCCTGATGGGGAATGTCCTCTTCTTGAGAGGACGATGCACGGCCGTGGAGCCAGCAAACGGTCCTGCCAAAAAGCTCCACAGACTCTTACTTCTTCCGCTCATCCTCCTATGCTTCTCGGCCTGAACAACCATCCAAGCCATCGCACAGCCCAAAGTGGCCAGATCGCTACCAACCTCGGCCAAGTTTGCAACGAATTCAAAACCTCTCCCCCAGTTCAAACAGGGGGGATCTTTGTTCTCCTCATCTCTCTCTCTTTCCTCTCGTCTTTGAAGGGCCTCCTCACCCTTCTTATAACTTCCTTCATAGCTCCTCTCTTTCCTTCTCTCCTCGTCCTGAGAGGCCTCCTCACCTCTCTTATATTCATCCTTCTTCTCTTGTGACCTCCTGGTCACTTGTCTCCTTTCTTTTCCTTTGAGTCGTCCTTTCCCGGCTTCTCCTTGTTCTTGTCCCACCAATCGCACTTGTCTCCACCGCCTCCTTGGTTCCAATACTGCCAGCCGCCCTGCTTGCCATAGTTGCCACGTCCTTTCCCCTTGCCGTAGGGGCCTTTTCCTCCTTTTGCTCCTTTTCCTTTGCCCTTGGGGTCGCTCCAATCGTCTCTCCTCCAATCTCCTCTTTTCCATCCCTTCTCCTGCTCTTCTCGTCCTTGGCTTTTGGCAATCAGCTTCGAATGCCTCCGTGCCTGCAATAGCAGAGGTGTCGGCGCACTCTGAGCTCCTTCCAAGGGGTGGAGTTCTAAGTGCTGTGCTGTCCTCCACCCCCCCTCGTTCACCGCACTGTGAACCGCCAAGAACCTCGACGCCAGGCTGTCCCCAAGAGCTCCCAGCTTGCCACTTCGAAGCTCGTCGATGCAGATGCTGAGGTAGTGAAGCTCCTTCATGTCCCGGCTGTTGGTGGGGTGGTAAGGACGAATCAGCAGGTTGAAGTACGTTGCCATCTTCACACCTTGCGTGATCGTGTCTCCATCCTTCACCTCTACCACTGACGTCTGGTCGAGAGTCTGCTGAGCATGCTTGGTGAGCATCTTCAGCACTGCTCCTGGTCGACGAAGGCTTTTCTTCTGAAGTGGTGCCAGCATATCTGAGGTTGATGAACTGCTTCCATCCTCGCTGCTGTCCTCTTCCGAACTCCCGCTGCTCGATGGATCGGGATCGTCCTTCTCCCTCAATCTCTTCTTCTCCTTCTTGTTTCCTAAGGCTTTCACCAAAGCCTTTACCCTTTCTGATCGCTTCTTGCTTTTGCCCTTCTTCTTTTCTTTTCCTCTCTCCTTCTGTCGCTCCTCTGCAACTTCCAGAAGCTGGCTTGCTGTGCCCATTCTCCTTGAAACTCTGTGATTTTTCTTCACTCTCACTTTCTTCTTCTTCTTGCTCCAAGTACCACCTTTTGTATCCTCTTGCTTCACGGCGTCTGCCAGAGCAAGCTGGGACACTCTGGATCCCAGGTGGTCGCCGGTCCCCAATCCTCTCAATTGGGGTGCCTCCGCAAAGGGCCAAAACGCCTCGGGCTCCTCGGGCTCTGGCAAGGAATCTACATCTATAATATATAATCTCCTCCTGTTCGTCTCTTCCATGACCATCTAGCCGCTTCCGCAACGCGACCAACTTGGCCGTGAGCCCAGCAACATTCCCTCGGTCTTTTTGAGTCCCAGAGGCTCCAACACCTGAGCCTTCTTCTGACTCCGAACTTTTCTTGTGCTTCTTTTCCTTCTTGTCCTTTTTGTCTTTCTTTTCCTTTCCGTCCTTTCTTGTACTCTTTGAAGGCTCCCCACCAGCCGGTGTCTTTGGAGTCTTCTTCTTCCTTCCCCCACTTGTGTCGGGGTCCTCTTCTCTTGTGGGAGCCTTCCTTCTCTTGATGGTCCTTTTCTCGACGTACTCCTTGATGACCATTCTTCCCCAGGCCTTCATGTAGTCCGCATCGAAAGCGGAAGCCTCCCAGATAGCTCCTCTCATCACGTGACCAGCTACCTTCGAGGCGACTCCAGGGCACGGATTTTCTCGACATATGTGTACGCCCAACTCCTTTCTGTTGATGTAGGTTGAGCAGTACTTCCCGATCTCCTCGTTCTCGCTTCCAACAAACCTCCCCACGTAGATCAGCTCTCCATCTGACTCTTCCTTCACCTCTGTCACCAAGATGGCTATCTTGGCTTCTTCTTTTATGGCATCTCCAGGGGTCAGCACCACTTCCAATATCTGCCCAACTTCGGGGAGAAATTGGACCCATTTCGGATCACCAATCCTGATTTCCTCACCAAAGCGAAGCTTCTCAGCCTCTGTACCTTCTCCAGCCATCTCTTCTTTAGAGCTCTATGTCTAAGCGTTGCCTTCCTTCCAACCCTTGATCACTCAATTTTCGGTGATGGGGTCTGAATGGATCCTCTGCCAGTGTAGAAAGCCTTTGATGCTTCCTTCCTCCTCTTTTCCTGCGTCTTTTTGAGCTTCCTGTCTTTTGATCTTTCTCTGATTTTCTTTCCTTCTTTTCCTTATCCTTTTTCTCCTCACGTCTTCTCCTGTCCTTCTCTTTGTGGTCTTTCTTATCCTTTTCTCTTCGCCTTGAATCGTCTCTCAACTCCTCTTTGACTTTCCTGATCGGTTCAGGCCGTGGAGTCACTTCCAAAGGCCTTTTGTTATCACCTTCTCGGGATCTCCTTGGCAACGTGGGACGCTTGTCAATCTCCTTAGATTCCTTTGCCTCCTGCTTAGGCTCTTCGTCCTCCTCAACCTCCTCTTCGGTGTAGGTGTACTCTTCTGACTCGGACTGCGGCTGGGAAACCTTGTGCTTAGCTGCAAGCCCACCAATGGCAGCAGCTGGAGACGGTTTCTCCTGCTTCTCCTCTTCCTCCTCGGCCTTTACCCCTGACGACGCTCCAGCTGCAGGTGCACGGCTGCTGCCAGCACCTACAGCACGGAGGGCCCGGACCTGTCGCGCCGCACTAAGGACGATGTCCTCTGCAATCCTTCGCAAGCCACCAGGGCCGCTCCAGGAATTGCAAAGTTCAAGGCCGATAGTTTCCCAAGCCGCGCACCCAGTGCACCAAGTGTCACCCCCAACACGGAATGACACCTTGCACTTATTACACCTATCACCCATAAGCTTCAAAAGCTTTGAGCTAAAAAGCCAAAACACCCAAGAAATGTCTATTACTTCACTCATCCAAATAGTCGTATCGACAATCAGTGTTATTATAGCAAAATCTTGAGAAAACATGCAGTGTCTAAGTCTACGACGGTGAGAGGAATAGCAAACATGTCATGCGAGAAGGATTGCATTCCGTTCTGGGAAGGTTGAGACACGACCCTCAAAATATATCACCACATAAACTAACATCAATTGTGTATATATATATATACACCGTAGAATCAACATATATACATATACAACCTTTACATCAGTCTTGTTTTTGATGCAACGTATTGCCTTTTGCCACATCTATACATGTAAACAACAGAAATCCCCATGTTAACGTTTTGGAGGTATACCATTTATCCCATTTAAACCCAACTCGACCAAGGTTCCCAAGTTGAAATGTGCATCGGTGTCCACGAAACGCTCCGGACGCATGGCTCCGGTGAGACAAATATGTTTCGACGAAAGGGCGGATCCTGGTGGCCGGCTTTTGGTGAAGGGTGGTGGTAGATTTTTTGAATACTAAAATGAAGATGATATGAATTGATGAGTTTTGATGGGATGATTTTTGTGCAAAGATGGATTTTGGTTTAGAAATAATGTATTTTATATGATGTATACAATATACTCTAAGAATCTATAAGATCAGGCAATAAGTTAGAGGGAAGACACAATATAGACACAAAGATCTTGGATATAGAAACAACTTTCACCTAAATTAGAGCTTCCATATTGGATGACTTCCGTAAGCTTCTCATGCTTAGCACATTTCCATCACACCTGCTGTGCATGCATTTTGGTTGGGAGAAGTCAACAAAAACTGCCTAAAACCATTAAATTCCTCCAACTGAGAGAGAAACAAACCGAATCCAGCATTCCAAACTCCACTCCGCCCCCCCCCCCCAAAAAAAAACAACAAAGAAAAGTAAGAAACTGGTGTTTCCATCTCCTTCAGCTGTAGATCTGGACCCCAAATACTTGGCAGTCTCAATCAAGGTATCAGTACCATGGGTAATCACAATGTGCTTGAAGTCCTTGGCCTGGAGGAAGTGTTGTGATTTGTTGATAAATCCAAACATCAATAGGACCATCGAAACATATACAAATTGAAAAGGTATCAAGGTCAACCCTGCATATTCAAATGGAATTGGTTTGCGCATAAAAAACGAAATCTCTTCATGTGAGTTTTTGCTTCTGGAATCTGTGTGTTGATATATAAATTCGTCTGACGTTTTGCCTACGGCAATGAGGCAAGAAATCGGGCCCAACGCCCATTTAAAGGCCCCCTTTAAAACCCATGACATGGGAATACATGGGAGGTAAGCACCAGCTGCTTGCACCCCATGATAATACCAACCCATTTTCGACCTCACAGTGTTGTAGGAGTTTCTGCCGATCCTCTTCAGTAATCTCCTGGATCCAAATCCCAACGTCCAAGAAGATGCTGAAAAAACTTGAAACACCTACACAACTTGCCAAACCTCTAGGTCAAACTTAGCTTGCTGATTCTAACAGTGATTGCACTGAGAAATCACTCTCTGAATCGTGGAATCAGGGTGGTAATCAATGATCGGAACCTGTAACTTGACGAACCCACACCTGGCTCTCAAACAAGACAGTTTCTCTGCACGTTCCTTTCACCTGTTAAACATTCAGATTCAGCAAGATGTTTCACTTGATATATATATATATATATGGTATACAGTCTTCAAACCAAGGACAGTTCAACTTAATTCTGTTGCCTACAACATAATTGGAAATGTTGCAACTGGTAAATCCAACACCCTAGTGTAAGGGAGTATGTGCATTGAACATGCCCCAACAAAAACACTGATCATAAAGAGGTCTTGGACATTTATGTTGGCCCTCAAGCCCTTTAAGTCATTTGTTTTTTTTTACCACCCAAATCCGCCCCGTCCTGGGAGTCTTTGGCACAAATTTGTTCTACTTTCCAGGTGAAGCCTCAGCTACTGATGTCGCTGGACATCATGTCGTACCAAGCACCCTAATTGAAGTTAACATAACGAAGTTAAAAACCAATCCTTGTGGACATTGTAACGTACATGCAACAGCTTCAAGTAGATGGTCCAACTTGAATCCTCCAACTCGAATTATCGACCTGAAGGCTCGGATGAAACATGTCCACTTTGTTGATTATGTATATGTAGAAGTAGCAACATACTGCTAAATCCCAAATTGATTTACTGTATCTATTAGCTAGCTTCCATACAATTTCTCGTATATTCCCGCACAGTTGCTCTCAACGTGACCCAAATACAGGTAAAAACTCCACATAAGCCATACAAACATACTATGTAAAAACACCTCACCAAGTTTGCCGAGGTTCCTTGAGGAGAAACCCGTTCTAGAATCCTTGGCGATTGGAAAATCCAACATTGGATATATTGGCACAGTGGCATTGGATTTCTGGGTGTGGTTCTTAGAACATGCTAGGCAACGCAGGTGGGGTTTAGACCACTAATTACTGTTTGTGAATAGGGTCCACCTTGAATTCATGTGGGTGAACTTTCTATCATCTTCCTAGGTCTCGATGATCATAGAGAATGGAGTTGAAACAAACACGTATATCTAAAAGATGTAACCAAACAAACTTCAATTGTCAATCAAATTCCCCATAAAAAGGGTTTGTAGGTGGGTTATTACAACCCCAATAGAATATAATATACTCCATTTACAAGTAGGTTATACCCCATGTACTAACCATTTACTAACTTCCTTGGACATCCTACTGTTGATGGAAGAAATCCTGCACCAGCAAATATGATCAAATATGTAGTTCATCCCATTATTTACAAGGTTTATCCATCCCGGGTGGTGCAGGATGTCTTCCATCAACAGTAGCTACAGGGTTGGCAACCCTTCTAGTTGCAGCAACCAACCCCGGCCCAACATAGTCAGCTGCAACCATGAATCCTCTCCACTGCAGGTTCCCCGATTTCAAAGGCCCATCCGCCAGTGCTCCGGGGATAGACCTGTCTGTCACCCAACGGTGGGTTGGAGACTGGGAGTAGAAGCGACTTTGGAAAAATGTCTCTCTTGTCATGGGTTTTTTTAGGCAAGTTTGTGGGCTGATAAGACTATGAATGATTGAATCCTGTTTTTGTTTTTGCATTTTGTGAGCCAACATGCTGGACATACACCTGGTTTCGGCATAAAAGTAATTTGATTGTGGGTGCCACATCTCTTATTCCTTGTAGACTTCAGTCTTTCAACTTCTAAGATTTTCTTCGTCGGGTGTTGTGGGTGTCACGGTATCACACTCCTTTTCATTTTCTCGCGCTTGTCTCAGTCTCTTGTTGATTCGCCAACTAATCTCACCAATCCGTGAGAAAATGCGATCCTCACTCGAAAGGTGGTTGTCTTCACCAGCAACGATGTGCAGTACATCTTTGATGACATCGTGGTTGCCAAGCATCTCCACATGCTTTGCCTTTGTGTTTCTGGAGACCCCGCGTGACAAGGCAACCAATAGAGTATAAAGGATTCAAAAATTTGGGGCATCGACCACAATCATTAACGTTGAGAGCTCTAAGAAATAGACGTGAAAACAAGCCGGCTACATGAATTTTCATGCAAGGTAATATAGTCCATACCATAATGAATCTATATTTTGCAATATACTCTACATCTTGTTGCGACACCAATACATGAACATGCCTCAATACAAAAAAACTAAAACAACCATGAACTATGAACCAACAAATAAACACAAACCGCTGGTTGGACATGGTCTTTCCTCCCAGTTGCTGATTTCGGACCTCCACGTGTATCTGACAACACAGAGCTCGACATGTCAATGTACTCGCGAACCACTGGCTTGATGCCGCCTGCGTGGTAGGCTGATATGACTGTTATGGGGGCATGCGCCGGAAACCTTTCCAACCAGAAAAAAGGTCATACAGTCATACTACTGTTGATGGTTCAGAAATCCCAACAACCACCTGGGATGTATAAAAACCTGCAAGCATTGGGATATTTACCACATGTCAACTGGTGCAGGATTTCTTCCATCAACTGTATCACTTACATATATGTCCACATCTAATTACTGTTGGATATCTAGAGACTTGGCAAGACATTGTATATTTTTACAAAAAAGGTCCAATTGTTTGATAGAGGGGTCTGTGAAACAGATTCCATCAACAGTATGGCACACACGTGGAGTTTTTCCCACGCCTGGGTTCATCTCTTGAAATTCCCTCCAAGCACCTTTGCACATATATCCCAATGACAGCAACGGTACAGTGCCATCACCATCCACAGTTGACAAACCATAATCCATGCGAGCACTCTCAATGGCTCCCATAGCATATGAAGCGTCATAACTTCCTGAGGCTAAAATTCCAATGGCTTGCTTCTCTGATCCGAAAACCCTTGAAAGGTTTCAAAAGGAAGCAAAACTTAGGGACCGGAAATCAAGATTAGAAAATAAGGAATATATAAAAAATAGATACCAATTATAAGCAACACTATGCACATAGTACAAATTACATACCTCTAGTCTTAGTCTTTTTATGCTTTTTAATCATTTCCGAAAACATCTTCTCAATGAATTCCCAGTTTCCAGAATGAGCTCTGTAGTCAATTTGTCCAAAGCTGTCCATCGATGTGGGCTCGGTATAGCTGTAAGCCCTTTCAGTACGCAAACCAACGCCGTACATACAAAACATTTTGAGCTTGGGAGCTCG
Organism: Breviolum minutum Mf 1.05b.01; assembly: GCA_000507305.1. NCBI lineage: Eukaryota > Dinophyceae > Suessiales > Symbiodiniaceae > Breviolum > Breviolum minutum. The sequence goes on along the minus strand of DF239923.1, from coordinate 43,118 downwards.
TGGAAGGCTGCTTCCTGGGCCATGGGCGAGCTAGCAAGGAACTTTGCAAAAAAACTTTTCGGCGAGGAACGTTTACCGGAAACACAAACATCTGGAAATGCCCGTGTGTTTTCACTGCAATGTTTCTGCCCTGATTCACCCATGGAAAACAACCGTAAGGTATTTACAGATTTACAAATTTGTACACAATGTCCTCTCTGTCAAGGTTGCAACATGAAACAGGCTTCTCCTAAAAACTGAAGAGTCAACTTTCCAAGGTGGATCTTCAATATAGTCTAACCTTGATTCCTAGTCTTATATGTTATTAATGCCCATATTCAAAGTTCCAAGAAAAGTTGAGTCTGACCATGGAGCACCGAAAAATCAGCCCAATCCAAGGGGCGAAAAGGATCCCACGAGATTTCTCGAAAGCAGTAGTCTTCATTGGCGTTGATGGAGCACTGGCTTTCCTCGGCAAAAAAAGAGATGGATGAAATGTTGGTTTAACTCGTATCTCAGTCCTAGGAAGAACGAGGTGGTACATCATGTAGTAGATAGTCCATATATAAAATGTAGACGCTGCCTTGACCGCTTCGAGCTTTGTGGAAAAAAAAAAATATATATCAATAGCAATGTGATGCAATGTGATATAGAGATATGATGTGATATATTTCAAGATTTTTTTTGGGGGGGTGTACATCTGATGTACAAATGACAGTTCAATATCCTAGCCTTCCAGTGAGGTTCATGGCACTACTTTCATGGTGACCTTCCAGTTGCAGCTACCATTCTGACTAAATGAACAAATCCAATGTTTTCCAAGGCACATTTCCGATAAAAACATAAAAATACATCCCGATAAAAGCAACAAATCAAGAACAGCTAATGTATAAAACACACCAAAAAAAAAGCTTTCAGGATGTTTGAGGAGGTGTCAAGTCTTCATTCATGAGGTTTTAGCAAAGGTGGTGGTCCGAGTTGTAGTCCAAGATCATTTAACACACATTCTGATAGATACTGTTGATGGAAGAAATCCTGCACCACCTGGGATGGAAAAAAACCTTGTAAATACTGGGTCAAACTACCTATCAACTGGTGCAGGATTTCTTCCATCAACAGCAGGTATATATATATCATACCCGCCAAACAAACAACAAACATGGAATCACAGAATACCTTTGGAGCAATGTCAAAGGTCAAACAAACAAAAACATACAAAACTAGCCCTCATGAGTCACGCACCACATGGATCTATTAGGTTTAATCAGAAGATGCCCTACAGCACTGTCCCACTGTCCTCAAACATAGACCCCTCCACAGGCCCGGCGGCCTTCTGAGTCAGGTTTGCCAAGAGATCCATTGCCTTGGCTCATGGAAGGTTTTCAAATTATTTGGTCGGTGCACCTATTAATGGAATTTTCCATGGATGTTCCAAGCATTTCACATTCTATCTAGGTAGAAGAAGGTATATACTTGTAAATTATGAACATGTTTTTCCTTCCACTACTTCATTAGAGCCTTTTTTGTTCCTGGCTTCTAAACTCTCCATCCTGATCATAGCGATTTCACCGGGTTGCTGCTGTCACACCCAAGGGGGCCTTCCCTTTACGCGTGATGAGGTCGCATCGGCAATCCGTGGGGTCCGTACGAGTGCCCCAAACCGAATCTCCACCTGGTAGCTACCCATAGGATCCATGGGACTGGTATATGTAACTACATTTACCATTAAAAACATATCCAAATTTACTGTAGGTAAATATAGCATACATAAATTCTGTGGGTTAAACAGTATGTTTGACCATTGAGATAGAAACAACTCAGAGTGCATGTTTTTCTTGTGGAAGTGATCCAAGATGGAAGAGCGCAATGACAGTTTGTAAGGTCTATCGATAAGCCTATGTGGTCTGTGTATGCGTGCCTCATAAGTCTATTTGTGTGACTTACTTTGACGATTTTATCGGCACATGTTGACAAAACCTTTGGGATGAAACAGTTGTGGATGGATTCCAAATCCGGAGGCTGGAACCAAGTTGGAAGTTCATTAAAAAAAAAAAAAAATGTTTCCTTGAATGTGTTTTGGGGGTTGGATTCCTGGGGGTCAGATCAGGGGGTGTTGCTGTATTTGTTTTTAAGGATGTTTCAGTGATTTTGAAGGTTCCATTCAAATTTCTTGCAGAACTAAAAACATGCCCAGCGGACAAATGTTTTTCAGTACACATCAACTTTAATTACCCATATCAAAAACAACTTCTGGACAAAAGGGTTGCAATGGCTATTATCACTTCGAAACCGAAACTTGAAACAAAGATTTGTTGTCAAAGTCTTGGTCTATCTCTTCCTTTTCCCTTTACCACTTGGCAACTTTCCCCGCCATGCGAAAAGCAAACACACACCCCATTCGTCCCACCCTTGGGCAAGATCTCGTAGAGGCTTCCCCAAGTCCGGGCCACATCTCGCATGCGTAAGTTTCCATCCTCTCCCAGTAAATTGCGCAGTAACGGTGCCAACAGAACCTTGGTGGCCAAAGAACATGGAAACCTTTGACCTTGGCAACCTTCGCAGCTGTGTAACAACAAAATTATAACGGAATTTGTTCCTGATTTCACTTTGTTGTTTGAAAGGTGTTTACTCTTCAAATATTTTTGTTTAACGGAATTTGTGTTCTTCAACGTCACTCCAACACCATGGAAATCAAACATGTGGAACATCTTTCCCATCTGGTGTTATAGACTCCACAAGTCTAAAAGTAGTGGTCAAACTCTAGAAGTTGGGACACCTACAGGAGAACAACTAGCAGTAGTTGGACTCAAAGAAAGTAGAATCGTCAAGGGAATCAAGTGATCAAAAGTATGGTACACGTAGTTAAAAGGGTCTATCTTTGGGGGCTGTGGTAGTCACCATTCGATGAACCCAAAAAATGTCAATCACTTGCTCTTTCAGGTTATTGAGCCCACATCTCTTCAGGTGTCACATGTTTTTGTTCACCCTTGTAGGATATGTAGCTCCAATGCATCTCTCAGTAACTGCCATGGCTCCCATATGAGCCTCTCCAGAAAGCAATGAAGTCAATGGCCCCATGGCACCCAGTAACCTCAGGGGATCAGCGTATTGCACCCCAAAGTGGGTTGGAAGCACCTTAATAATCGTACTACTATGAAATATTCTGGAGCCGGGGCGCCGCCCTGGAAATATGTATATATATATATATTTACATATACGTATGTGTTTGCTTCTTTTGTTCTTCCTTCGTGGCAAATAAGTCAAAATAATCATTTGGGCATGTTATATACAATAAACATATGGACAGCAATAAACAATATCAAGCAAAGCCATTGGCTACCAATTGCAATGATGACGTAATAACCATGCCAGGCCATTTTGATTTGGTTGGACTTCTACATTTGTTATCATTTGTTAAGGTATCGGATTCTCATCTCGAGCTTCAAGATTTCGAGGCATCATTGCATGATCTGTTTCCATTAAACGAACCAAACAAAGAAATGCCTTTATAACTCCCCTAACCAATACGGCACCCACCAACAAACATCTTTAAACTATTCAGAAGCTGTTTTGTTTTCATGACATTTCCCATCTTCAGACTCCCATCAAAGGCTTCCCCACTCCCCAAGTCCCCAACGACCAAGCAACGGTCCTCCAAGATTTGCCACGCTATGAATATGACGATCTATCCACCCTGAATCACCAGCTCCACTACGACCAACCTTGCTCACCTCAGCATGGATCAATGGATTTTTCGCAACGGTCGTGTGTGTATCTAAAAACAAGTTGAACACATATGGGAATGGGAAGGTGTGCATACATGTACTATAAAGGGATATCTAGAATCTAGAACCTCTGAGGAACAACATGTTGGAACATGTTGTAGAACTTCAGGTTGCATGTTTACAGTATACAGGTCTATCAAGCAATACAGTCGTACATAACCACGTAGTCGCTAAGATTGGACCACAATAATGCTAAACGGAGCCGCTGATGAAGCAGCATGTTACCAAAGAGGTTTGGTGTATTTTGCTTTATGTAATAAACGACAAACACCTAATAGTTACTGTACATTCCAAATAAACCCTTTGTGAACATGAAACTTTGTCCACTGATCATTGCTAACCATCACTTACAGTATCAATCATTGATGATTTCGAAATCTAGCGGATATTCCACAAAGTACTGTAAATGACAGCAATTGAAACGGTATCATATCCATCAAAATAATTCACGTTTCAATCCAAGTATCCCAATCCATGAAGTAAAACCACACATTCACGCCCATGCTGTGTGCAATAATCACCACCTTTTCCCTGTGCGCTTCGTGGAGAAGTTCTACTTCAGCCTGCAGGACAAAGGCAGGATATCTCCATACACTGTCCATGCACCTCTCTTATGTAACGACGTAGATGTACATCATGTGTTTTCAGTTTCTTTTGAACCAGAATAGAACGAGCATGGGAGTTGGATTAAGAGTTGGAGTGGGAGTGGTGGAGGTGAAGTAGTAAAGCAGTAGTAGCAGTAAAAGCAGTAGCAGTAGCAGGTGGTAGTGGGGATACCTGCAACAATGCCAATCAACACCTTGGCAGTTGCAAAAAGAGAACATCTTACATCTTACAGGATCTTTTTTGATTGGCATCAACATGCATCAAATATCATCAAATCACTCAGTACTTCTAGGCAATTCTAATGTCAATTCTCGAAACATTCACCCAGCCTGCAAACGGCTGAAGAAATGGTCGCGCTCCTGCAAGCGATGGAAGCTGAGCCGCCAGTCATATGGCATCAAGCGCATGGAATTGCCATCCTAAGTCGACATCGGTCACGTGTCGAAGCCCAAAGTTAATTTAATGAAGTGCCTACATAATAAAGTAAAGAATGGTGTTTTTTTTAAGGCAATGAAGCATTGTGACATGTGATCTAAATGTAAGATATAGATAGTAAACCAGGCAACCAAATATAGACAAGCAGCCAACGACATGTATAAACATGCAAACCAGATTGAGGAGAAAAAAAACATGAACTATGGTTTCACTGGTCTTTGTCCGCTGTCCCAAAGTGTGAAAAAGATCTAGATATATCTAGATGATTCAAGTCTGTGCCAAGCATCATAACCAATCATGGCTAAATTCTCCAAGAGCTTTGCCCACACCCAGTAGTTTGCCAACAAATAGTCTGCCGCGTCGAACCCCGTGGCCGCTCGCAACTTCACGTTCGGGGGATCCGCTTGCAAAGGTCCAAGTTTCAAGTGGTGCATCCAACAGGTGATGTTCCTTGGGGCGACACACACTGTTAATGTGAATGATGTTGTGAGAATCTAATATTAATTTGAGTGTTGCTGGTGGAAAATACATGTATACTTGAAACATATTGAAAAAACAAGAACATGTTGAATGTATATTGTATATATATATATATATGTGTATATATAGAATTACTTGCATATCCGCATGCATGTCTGCAAGCCTTGCCAAACGTAAAAGCGGACCAAACTGTCTAACAAGTTTTACCATCCGGCACCTCTTTGAAATTAATCTCAAAATACTTCAATCTACTTTTCTACCCACCCAAATCTTCCCTGTCATCCAAAAAAAAAACAGAGCTCCTGTCGTTTCACCTTTGAATTCCCTAACGTTTCTTTCCTTCCCCAAGCTGCTGCAAGGCGATGCGTAGCATGCTGGTCTGTCCCCACAAACGTTTGCGAAAATGACTATTGGGAGCTCCCAAACATTCATCAGCTTCCCAAAGTTCCAGACCACTACTCACCTCTTGAAGGTCGAGATGACACTTTTAACTTAGCGAGTTTAACATGGCCCCTGAAAAATGGGCGGTTGGAAGTTGGAAGACGATCCTTTCCGGCTTCCTATTGGGATTCAGTAGCTTTTCAGGGGCGAAGTGTTAAACTTCAGGAAGGTAAGGATTGAGGGTTTTGATGGTTTTTGTGTGGATATTTTTTCAAGGGGAAAAAACGTGGACCAACACATAACACCTCCCCTGACATTTTGTTTGCTCGGAAGAGCAGGCTGGAAAATCTTGAGATTCACAACGTTTATTGTTTTTTTTGGGTGATCTATGTCAGTTGTCACTTAAGAGTATGAATGTTGCAGTAGTATCCATAGATAAGAAATTGAATCTCACGACCAAACGTGACCAAACTATATGTCCGAAATTGCTGGCCCGGGATTTGTTGAATTTTGAATGCTTCCAAAAATTAGCAATATGTACATACAATATATATATATATACATAATATGCGTGCAACTAAAATACGGAAAAAAAAAACAGGCCAAACATATTTGTCTTAATACCTTTTATATCCTTTTATAATTGGAAATAAATATGGGTACATTAGTCCAATGGAGCTCTGATCCTGCGTGAAATCTTATGCAGTTGAGGGTAGGTATTGATGCGGATTCGAAGAAATATGTGTGATTGATAATATCTATGTATAATTTTGTACGTATACATAAATCATAATGTATCTATCATATATAAGGTATGCACACATGATGACAAATTTCCTTACACTCAAGCCCCAGAAACACGCAAAGTATAAGAATGCTCTGCAAACACGAAAACAGTGTTTCATACTGTTGAAATCCTGCACCACATGAGGTCTATAAAACCCTGTAAACGATGGGATAAACTACTTCTATCAGCTGGTGCAGGATTATCAACAGTACGTGTTTCCTGCTTCCCATCTCCCATCTGCCAGGTCACAATTCCAGGTATCATGACAATTGGATGTTTCATCTTCAACTGCTTTGACAAAAGCAAACCAGGCATGTCTTCATCAACTTCTTCTTTCTCAGTCATATTAAAGGTCGCGTTCAAAAAGGCGAAAAACCCCACAGCAGTGGAGTCCAACCTTGGATTCCCGGTGATGAAAAATGACCTAAAAGGTGAAAAAGATACCGTTACACACCTTGTGAAACATCAGGGGTTTGTAATTGTTATATATATATATAGAGAGAGTTTAAATCTAAATGGAATTTAATAAAAGTACAACTACAAAACTATGCTGTTTCAAACCTGCTCAGTAACAATGGCTGTTCAGGTCTACTCCACAACACAAATGCGGATGCAACTGCAGCACCAACGCACAAACCAAAGCACACATAGCGCCTGAAACGACCAGTAGTGAAGCAGTGATGTCTAGTGGTTGGGATCCTTGAACTTGGCTTATGAAAAAATCCCTATCTAACTGGGTAATATCCCACATATAACCCAACCAACCAGGGTGAAATCATCACTGCTTATGTTTTGTGTTCAAAGGTTCTTCTTGCCCAAAACATCACCAACAAAAAGTCGTACAATTTTCGTGGAGCATCCGAGGAGAAGTACCAGCCATAACGGGAAATATATGGGCCATTCTATTGGGTACATTCCCTGTAGGGCTTAAAAAGATCAGCTAAGAAACATTACTGAACCCATAGTGCAGGGGTTTTTCGAGTCACCGGGCTGATCCTGCATCATGAAGATATATAAAGATCTCAGGGTCATTTTAAAAGGAATCAGGAATCAGCAAACATATCAGCAAACATATCCAATGCTGCTTACAAAGCAAGAACCAGTAAAGTTCACTGGCCAGCACAGCCGTCCATCCAATGCCATCCAGCAGAGTTGGACTGTTTTTTTGGGGGAAGTATGATGTGAAAAATCCCCCCCACACCTGCGACGAAAGCGTGGAAAAGGAGTGGGTGAAGTACCCCGTGCTTTCTGCCACATACGCCAAATAGCATTCTCAATGCGAGGATCAAATGATGCGAGGCTGGAAGATCCTCCATCTTGAAAGACCTTCCATTCCTGGAGAACAAAATCATTCGTACCCTCAGTTTGGTGGTGTCCCCACGTCTGTCATCAACCAGAAAAAAACACCAAGGCGATTCAAAAAACAGGGCTGAAAAGGTTTCACATGTGAAGCCCTTTATACTGGAGAGCTGAAAAAAAAACCATCTGCTTAAGGATCCTTTGACCTTCACCACGAGTTTACACACACCGGGTCCAACTCAAAACGCATGGACAAAACAGAGCTTCACAGACTTCCAAAGAAACTAACATGGCAATGAACAAAATCTATCAAAATCTGACATTCAATAGAAAATACATCTCAAAATAGGTTCATTTTCCATTGCACTAATCTTATTTGACCAATGTTTCGTGACTTATGTGACTTTCAGTCAGCCTTAACCTCAACCCTCCCTTTTTGTACCCAGTTTTTCCCAGCGCTTCCTTCTCCAGCACCTCTGTTCCCTGCAACAAAAATCCTTCCAGTTGTGCCAACTTCTCTGTTGGACTCAAATCCCCTGGCAACAACGCCGTTCGTCGTTCCAGGTCACTTGAACCATGGCAACGACCCGAGATGGCGACGTCGGACATGGCACGTGACCGCAACGGTGATGCTGCTGATGGATCACTCACAGAATCTAACCTGACCGTGGATGGATTGGATGGGAGATGAATGTCTTTTGATCCGTTCATTTTTTGTTGTAAATTTGTTTGTAAGCTGCTTGTGTTTTTCTTTTTTGTTGTGATGGTTTCAATTGTAAGTAAAACAACCAACTCCTTCAAACAGATTCAGACCATCAATTCTCAAAAACCGCAAGATGAACTTCTATGACGAATAACGTCTGCATCTGCTGGTAGAAATGCAGTACCCTATAGGCCCTATAGATTTTGATGAACAATGACATCTTGCCCTCCAAACTGTAGGGCTTGAGATTAACTTCAACATGCATCAACTGCATGCACAAAAATCCGGTGGCACAACAGCCATCCCAAAACTCGAGGGGTCCCCCCTCAAAACAGCACCCAGTCACTCCGCGCGCGTGTCTTCGACAGATGTGTCTGCTTTCTCCTCCTTGATTCGCTGAATTTCTTCATTAAGGTCGGCCACCTGAGCAGGAAGATGTACGAAGCACGTAATTATGAGAAATCAATTTGGACTTCCTTTGAGTGAGAATCAAACAAGATTCTGGGAATCTGAGAAGTTGCAAATTGTTTCATAAAGATTCAAAAAGTGGATCTGAAAAAGTTTTGCTGTCAAATCAAGAGCATATGCAGCATAAAAATATTACATCTTGGCAATAAGAACGGAAAGGAACCCATGACATACATCATGATCATATACATAATCATACTCTTCTTCCCACATTATGCCACTGTGGCAACATCGCGTTGCAAAATTTTGTTCCCGAGGTGCCGCTCCCGGCAAGAAAAGAAACTAGCAGTTGGGTAGCTTCTTGAGATTCTATGGTCATCCCAAACATGATCTTCAACCCTTCAGCCCAAACCAAGAATGATTGAATCAATTTTGGTCATGTCCATCCTTTTGTAAACAAACAACAAATTTATGGCCGTGGAGAAAAGGTCCCTCACCTGTTTCTCAAGCTCGGGAAGATTTGTCAATGAAGCACAGACCTTCCAGAAGTATCGAAGACGCTCCATGTGGCATCAAGTGGCAGACTGGTGGCTCACTGGTCCTGCAGAAGACTACGATACCTGAAAATACATATATTATATTACCTTCTATTAGAAGGTGTGGCAGTAGGCAATCATTGGGTTTTTCTCTGTGATTTTACATGTTTTTACATGCAAATCAATCATTCGCTGTTGCCATCTCCTTTGTGATGTCGGAATCACACCGCACAACCCAACGGTTAAGCCGAAAATAAACGGCTGCAGCTCAATCGGTGGCATGAAGTGTTCCCGCCTGTTTTGTTGTGGGAGGCTGTGCTGCACTTCTATGATATTTCAAAAAACATTTAACGCATTCTAAGGCAATGTTTGCATTCATTATAATATATGCATATATATATATATAAATATGTAAAACAAAGACAATGCATAATAATGTAGAATAAACGCAATTATATAGCTGGTATCATTCTTTTCTACAAGTATATTCTATTGTCCAACAACATAACAAAAAAACAGTAATCACCATATTTTGTTTTCCGGCCTTGTCGATGGTACCCCCTGTGGCCAGGAATAGGACTTGGGGCCTGGATGACAGGGTCCGCCAGGGTGTCGATGGTACCTCCCTTGGGGATGGGGATGGCCCGTTAATGATTGGGAATCCTTATAATAGGTATATAAACTTAAACCCCTACTGGGTTGATGAGTTTATTTTCTATATTTTCTATTATATGGGACATATATAATAATTTAGACCCTGGCACATTTTGAGGAAGCTCTTAAAACCTCATCGGCTTCTACCTTTACCGTCCTTTGCCTTCGCTTCTTTCGATGGAAGGGTCCTGTTCCTCAAGAATCTTCATGGCTTGAGTTTTGGATACTTTCGGTAGTTTGTGATTCAAAGTTCAAACCGAAGATGGTACTTTACTTCGAGGTCTACAGCTCGCAATCTGTATTAATCTCCAATCAACAAATACTAGTTGTTTAATTGGTTGCTTGGAGATCACGTGTCTGCTTCCATGATATGATAGGGTAGTATCCTTCGCATCTTCATACCCTGCAAGTCTGCCCAAGGGCTACCATTTCATATCTATTTCACCTTCAGTGTGAAAGTAAACATTTTCCATCAAATGACAAATATATAAATATAAATATATGGTATATATATATATATCTCAACAATAACCAACACCAATGAATCAGTGATTGAACCATTGTGATTGTGATTTTGCTGCACAAGAGATGTTTGTCTTCATCTTAATTCTGGTTTCCAAACTCATCGAACCACTGCCCTGTTCCCATCACTCCAAGGCGCAATGAAGTCCCATCTCCCATCAGCGCTTTTGGACCAAGAAAAGATCAAACAAGGCAACAAAGATCTGGAAGGGTTCCTTCCTTTCAAGACATTTTGCAGTTCATGATACTTACTCATTTGAGGATATTTGAGGTGTGTCTAAGACAGGCTCCATTTTGGAAGAAGGCTGATCCACTGTTCAGTAATGGAAATCACCCCACATTCAAGTCATTGGGGATGCTACGTTGTTTGATTTGTTCTGTGAATATACCACCTTTTCCACATGTACCCACAAACCCAAGTTCTGCCAAAAAAACACATGAAAAATACTAAATTCAACACTTGCACTCTCAATCTTCAAGGCAATCTCTCAGTGTTTTCATAGTTTCCATGAAAAAACATCTTTGGGATACTAACATTTGAGTTTTTGTTTGAGCCTAAAAGGAAGCTGCAAAAAATCTCGGGGAATGTGCCGAGCCCAACCGCCCTCAATGGCTCAAGTCCCAAGCCACCTCCAGCCAGGTACGTGGCGCTAAACTCCTCCCAGGTGGCTGCCAACCACTGGTTTAACCATCAAAGGTTGAAAAGTTACAAGATTCCAACCATAGAAAACACAGGAATAGATGGAATAGATACACAACATATATATATATATATGAAGTTATAGGTCATGTCCAAACCCCAAAACATTCCAACTTCATGTTGCTTCTTATGATTTGTTTCGAGTTTCCACGGACAAACTTCTTGAAGAAACACGTCCCAGAATCCACTCCAGGAGGTCGCCAGCCACACTGGAATCAAAGGTGGCCTTGTGCGATGTGATTCTGAATTGGTTCAATCAGCTACTCCCCCGAAAACTAACATTTTGAACCCAAAAATGCAGGTTTGGTTCAGATGATGTTCTTTTTGAAACAGGTGATTTTCAGGTTAGATGTTAGTTTTCAGGGGTGTATATTTGTTTCATGTCTTGCTGACTATAATGGGACATATATGTATATAAATATATACACATATCGAATGTGTTGGGACATATCGTTGCCACTCCCAGGAATCAGAGAGTCATGATGCATCATCACACATCACTCCTATGGGGAATCAGTTTTAATTTGAGGCGGGGATCAGGTAGAAAAACCCATGGAATACACCCCTGAAGATTAACATGGAACATAATCATGGAGGTTTGGAAGATCATTTTCCTTTCTAAATGGGTGATTTGAAGGTTCCATGTTAATCTTCCAGGGTGTATGCAAAGTGGCATGTTGTTTCTCCGGGCCAATGTATCGGCACGAATATCGTTTCTTCATGAACAATATCAACATATATAATCATAATCTTGATGGAAGACATCCTGAACCCCCCGGAATGTATAAAACCCTGTAGATAATTTAATGGAATAAACTACCAAGCTCAACTGGTTAGCCGGATTTCTTCCATCAACAGTTTCATATACACACTCCAAGACATATCAACAAACATATATCAACCTCGAAGTTGTCACTTCTTGAATTTGTCAACTGTTGGATTCCACATGTAGATGCGCAATCTGTTCATGTTGACTGCAAGGCAAGGAAAGAACATTGCGATCATCTACGATGTGGATGTCATCTTGTTATTTAGCAATTCAGACTGAAGATTGTTCCATCAGTGTGGAAATCTATAATATCTCTTTTACTATTAGTTGTTCTTGAAGTACAAGTGCAACATGCACCATCATGCACCCTTCTAATCTAAAAATGACTTGTATGATGTGCATATCTATGTTATTTTGTAAACTGTCATCCCAATGTCTCACCATCCGTGGCATTGCTTACAGCGACAGAACCCTCCGTGTCGCTTCGACCTGAATGGTTGGAGAACGATGTTCTTGAGGATCTTGGATCAGTCCCAGCCTTGAATTTTCTGGCGATGGAAAAGCAACGTCAACGGATAGGACTTCCAGTATCGGTGACTCTGTTTGATGCAATGAATATTCATAAAATGTTTACATTTATAGAGATATACGGTGTGTACATGTGAATACATATATAAAAGTAGTATATATATATATATATCAAGCACATGTTCACTATCTTAGGATTTGGGTTCTGCTTGAGCATGTAATTACTCTTGAACACATGCGACAACACACACACACACTGACATTGACAAACAAAAGTGATCTTGAAACTCTTGCCCTCTCTTCCCCTTGAGGCAAAAATAAATATGATGGGTTTGACTCGCAAAACGCCACACCTATGAAACAATCTACAGTATCCAAGAAATGGATAAACCCAGCAACTTCCAAAACATCAATGAAACTGCTACCATCTACTTATTGGCAGCCTCATATCAGACATATCTGATAAAACCCTCAGAATCCTCATATTGATGCGTCATCATTGGGTCCGATCTGACAAGGTCAAGGAAGTTCACAACCGGAAAAGACAAAAACGTGGATAACTACAGAGAAACTTGTGCTTCCACCAAGTCACAATAGAAAATAGCATCCTTGTTTATTTGTTTGTTTGTTTGTTTGTTTGTTTAAAAAATGACTTGCTAGTCAAAGACTGTAACATGCACAATCTCAACCAACAGTCTGTTAACGCGTGTTCCATGTGTCAACGCACATACATATCCAAATTCCATGTGGCATACGACTCTGGATACTCTCAGCTAGAGGTCCTGACTCCAGTGTCTTTTCACTGTAGGCATCAACGGCGCCTGGAAGAAGGTGTTTTCATGTGTTTTCCACGATTGTTGTGTTGCAACCAGAGCATGCTTCTGTCCAGCTGGTATAGATAGAAATAGATAGATGGATAAATGGATAGATAGATTGATCAATTAATTAGTGAATTCATTGCGTTATTGATTGATAGACAATTAGATAGGTAGGAGGACGAACAGAAGATAAATAGGTAGGCAGGCAAACGATAAAAAAAACACGCCCAGTAGACTAAATTTGGTTGTCTTTGATAGGATATGAAAATCCCATCAGGATAAATCTCAAGTTCAAAAGATTACAAACGTCATCACCACCGTCAACAAAGACATCTGTGCCCATCGTCATGCCATCCCTCAACTACAAAACAACACGTGGGCCTTCAGGATGTTTTTTTTTTCGGAAATAAAAACATGCACAGTTTTTTCTGAAATTTCATTCTCGTTTTTGTAGCAGCTAACCATCTCCCCCTGTGATTTTTGTAGGTCGGATTTCTCTTAGTAAACTGCCAACCGGCCAACCGCTGTTTTCTCTTTGGGTTGGAGTTCGACCCGCCTGGCTCTGCAGGAAGTTGACTTTGAATCTTCAAAAATCTCCCTGCCACACTGCGACGCAGTGCAGGTTCACAGGGGCCCTGCAGTGACAAAGGCCTCGGGAAATTCCGAAGAAACCGAGAGGTGAAAATATCTGGGGGCAATCATGCTTATCGTATCCGAATGCGCTGTATTATACGTAGTGATTCGGATATCCTATCAATTATATGTATCTGTATATGTATGTTGTATAAAATAACGCAACCATTGCAGCCATTCCCCTTGTCACATACCCAAGGCCACGCCTGTGCGAATAGTTGCGCACCACCACCTGAGGCACACCCGAATGCACTACCTGTGCAGGTATTGTGTATGAAATACATCAAAATATATCAAAATATGATTTATCCTGATAACGTTACGGTATACCTATATCATCTATATATACATACACCTTTCATCATCATTCTACCAGTACATGGATACACCCCGACCACATGACCTTTTCCATCCGATCAACCGATACATTGATCGGTTTCTGGCATTTTCCAGCTGCATATCTCTAGAATTCGCTCCAAGGCTACCGTGGAAAGGGGGGAATCTGGCACCAGCCGCATTCGCCGCTGCTTGCAGAAAAGCTCCAAACAAGATGGATGTGGATGGATGTGCAACCTGAATTAAGGGCATTTTCGGAACATTCCCTCATACTAAACCACCATTTGGGGTGACCTCGGATGAGGTCCCTATACTTTGCCCAAATGCATTATGCATGGATATGAAGGGACTCTGGATATTGATACCCTATAAATGCTTATGAGTTGGTTGAAACTGCTATGGAATGACATGGATTGGTTGGTGGTGATCCCAAAATCCCAAAACAGGACCCCTATTCCCAAGAGCCTCATAGAAGCGAACAGGTGGCCTTTTTGTTGAAGGAAGAGCCTGTTAAACATTGCATAGTAGCAACCATCCACGAGGAAACAGCAATTTACTTCTTATCAAATCACCATGAAATCACATGAGCGACGGCTTTTATTAATCATATTTTGAAAGGCCGCATTTGTTTGGGTTACTCCCTACCTCGTTCAATTAACTTTTAGTCTTGAAGCATGTTCTTGGAAAAATGGTGACCTCGTTTTCCAGCGCTGGTCTTTTTTCTCAATACTCGAGACATGTATGGGGATAGATGACCCTTATGTTAAGAAACCTCGTTGGCGAAGAAACTGAAACGCCATCTCAAAAATGATAAAAGACGGACTAGCTGAAGGGATGGTCACCAGGAAGCTGTGTGTGGAGGTTTTGGACCTCGTTTTGACCTCGTTTCAGACCTCGTTTTTTTCAGGGCATCATGAATAGAAACGTGCCAACTAGACTAGAGTCCACATGGCTAGACTAGAGTCAACAAAGCGAGCCAAACTAAAAACTGCAAAGCAGCACCAACCGTCTCAAAAGTCCAAATCACTGACATGTTTTTACTTACTACCTCGTTTTTGGGTTACCCCCTACCTCGTTCCCATAGGCACGGTGGATTTGAAAAAAAAAAGTTTCCATCCACAAGCTATTCCTTTCTTTTCCAAATAAAGGCGGCTGCTCACATGAAACCAATGCTTGAGTGTCAAGTATGCCAACAACTGATCTTCGAAAATTCCATTGATTTTCTTTGACAGGAATGTTGAATGCTCGTTGTTTTTTTTGTCTGCCCAATCATGCCCAATCAATGTATATCATTAATATATCATATCGATGTATTTACTCACTTTGACCTGCACTTCTCCGTGAGAGTATGAGTATGATTATTGTTGGGCACTGTTGCAGTAGTTTGACAGTCTCCTAAAACTAGAGTATACCAACAGCTGCAATGGTGAAAGCATACCAATACGTAATCTAATATCCTTTGCGGATGTTACGTCAGTTCGAAAAAAACACATCTTGTCTGACCTCCAACCTTAAGACGGAAGAGGAAAAGGTGCATTTTTTAAAGGAGAAGTCATTTCCGCTTCATGTCACAGACAAACAGCATTCGATGTGGCTCCCACCATCAACTGCGTCTGCAATTCCAACAACCACGAGGATGTCGCGTTGGACTCCTGGAGTGGATTTTTGGAACAAAAAAACAAGTGACCGTTATACCCTCCTACGAACTAACATGTCCCCACCACGAATGGTACAGTATGTTTGAAGATGATTTCCCTTTTCCCAAGGTGGGATATGGATATGTTACTTCCCTGAAGGGTAACCATTTTGAGTGTTGTTTGTGTGTATTCCGTGTATGTGGTGCGTGTGCATGCGATACGTGTGATAAGGATTTCTCATTTTGTTTCGATCAATTACTGGATTCGACTAGATATCATTTCAAAACATGATAAGGCAGTTGACAAACATGTTGCCCTGATACAAGGATCGTATTCATCTGGGAGCACTAATGATTTCCATGCCAATTTATCAAAGCTGCTTTTCGATCAAATACCCGGCCGAAGGGTTTGCAAGTTTATGCATAAGCAAGTGAGCTTAAAAGGAAGCCATTGGACTTCCATCAGCTCACAAAAAAGGTACACAAGTCATCTATACATCTATGATAGCGGGACAGGGAATAGTTCCAAATGTAAAAAGTACATGTTCTGAAAATAGTTGTATAAGTATATCATATTTGTATATAACATTGATTTCTACAAATAATCTCAAATCTCAAGGATCCACGAAAACAACAACCCAGGACCCATGGCCCCCGGTTGGGTACCCCTGCAACTCGTACATAGCAGGAGCCTTTGCTTCGAGCTTGGGACCTGAAATTAGTAACGAAACCGGTGAAACCGCTGTAGGTGAACCTGCCGGGTTCAAATCTTGCAGGGTGTATCTTAGACCCGATTTTTTAGCTGGTTGGTGGTTTCAACCCATCTGAAAAAAATAAATCAAAATGGGAATCTTCCCCAAATAGGGATGAACAAAAAAATATTTGAATCCACCACCTAGTAAGTCATAGAACTTCATAGAACTATATAGAACTCGGTGAAACATGATGTCACTGTGGTAATGGTAACGAAACTCAAATTATGACGTCTTGAATTAATTTTCCAGGAGTGTTTTAATTTCATGTTGCCTACACATGATTACATGATGACAATGAATCATTTTATCAAGAGTCAAGCCCTTGAGATAAAAACGCGTCCATCTCAAATGGAATCCTACTGCAACTGTGGTGTTAGGGAACCATCAATAAAAACACAACACATACAAAAATCAACGATACAGCTGGTCTTTTTCAGGTATCCATCGTAAAACTCATCTAAAGTTATCACGTGTTGTGCTAGTGGTTAAGAAAAATGCTAGTGTGACAATCAACGCATCAGAATTGAGACGGACATAGCGTTCTCAAAATGTTGGCTGGAACATTGAACATCCAACAAACATTCAGCATTTCATCTGGGCAATGTGGAGGTTTCCAATCCTGACAGTGAGGCCAATAAATACATATCATCCAGTGCTGTGCGAGTCTAGATCCATGTTGGAACGATTGCTGGTTTGAATGGGCTCAATCTTCAATATGAAGTCATGCACTCCTGTGTTAATTTATGCATTTCTTTCCCACTCACAACCACGCCATTCATCCATCAAAACAATCTGATTGTTCCAAAGTTAAACCATTCATCCATTAGAAACAAAAACATACAAAAACATAAACAACAATCTGATTGTTTTGCGCTCCAACTAGGCTTCCCTTACAAATTCAAACTCCAACGGAAGATATGGGCTTCAGCCTTGGCCCCCATTCTTGGAGTTGTGCTTCTTTTCAGGTTATTGTTGCAAAAAACAACGAAACAACACCACGTCAACCTGCCATAAATTGAGGATGTTTGTTTGATTGATATGTTTTCTTTTTATGTTTCATGGCATTATAAGTTTCATGGCCGCACATCATGGATCTAAGGTTTGAAACAGATTTGGGAAGACCTCTAGCAGCTTCCCAAGGCCAAGATTCGCCATGGCCATCACTGCGCAGTGAATGAATACTCTAAATGAAATGCACTACTTGGGATGCAACATGCATATATATCTCTATATAATGTATATTCTGCAATATCAACACGGTTCAAGTAAAATTTACTTGTTGATCTATCTTGCTTTCATACTAGATCACGTGTCTGTAAAAAAAACCAATATAATGTATATACACATAAATATAACCCGTATATATGTACATATATATTCTGTATATATATATATATAAAAAAAATATATAAAAAACTTGAGAACATACAGTTACCTATATCTATCCAATATCATGTATGATCCAAGGCTTCAGCTTCACCGGCACCTGCTAACTCCTCACTCTCCCAAGGTCCCATGCCGACAACAAGCGGTAGACTGGGCTACGACCTGCGGTAAAAAGAGTTGATGGCTTAAGGCATCTTAAGGCATGGGGCCTTCCGTTATGACATGGTGAAGGATTCAGTTTATAATTATAAAATGAAGTTTGTAACCTCTATAAGAAAAACTTCCCTTTTTAAATATAAGGTAACTGAGGTGATTTCACCCCTTCTCAAATGGATAATAACAACTTGAGATTTATAACTTATGACTGGTAATCGTGGCACAATACCTGTGATAACTGGGTTTCAAACCCGGCGTGTACTCGTCGGGTTCAATGAACCACCTGGTGGTTTTGTTTCAGCGAAGAAAGATGGGAGACATATACTGGTTGATGGTTCAGAAATCCGACGAAAACCAGTCTGGGATGTATAAAACCTTGTAAATAATGGGAAAAACTACCAACCTCAACTGGTGGAACCGCCGGATTTCTGAACCATCAACAGTATGACAAGTCGGGAACCACAATCATCAACATTTTAGCGTTTGGGGGAAAACACAGTCATCCAACCCAGTCATCAACATTTGCTCCGAATCACCCAGAAACAAAAGGACAACAATGCATGTTCTACGCCTGAATTTTGCAGAATTTTGCTAAAGATATTGTGAGCAGAACTTTGAACATTTCTCTGTCATGGACTGGTTTGCCAGGAGAGATCTGCAATAAATGGGCAAGAATCATTCAGTGACACTCCCCAACGAGCGAGAATTCAAGCACTACAGTAGAAGTACAACATGGAGATGGATCGCTTGTCCACAACCAAAAGACCCAAATCAAATAATATATGGATAATTATGGTCTGTTGATGATATGTTTGCCTGTGCAATTATAGTACCTATAATATGGTAGTATGGTAAGAAACATCGAATCATGCTAGTGGGATCTAGTGGGTATAGGGGCCATAGGTTTGCTCCAATGATACTAGCTCCTCATTGGTCATCAAACATCAGTTGCTTCGCATGTGTTTATGAACAGCTTCACAATCTGCCTGTACTGATCTTGTCTTGTCAGGCCAGTATGACCCATAGGCTCACGATGTAAAGTTAAGCATGGGATCTACAATAAGGGGGTCATCCTCCTATTCTTAAAAGCTCTGGCATCAAGGATCATAGTGATTGTTTAGCATGTAATGTATACACTACATCTTTTAAGGTCTTATGTCTGGTCCTAAACCCGAAGATACAAAGTGTCACGCGTCTCCCTCAAAAAACGCCCGTTTGATGGAGTCTCCTTTGATTTCTGTCGAGCCAACGGATGGTTCCCGTAAACAATCATAGCACGTAACAAATTGGCCGGAACATCACTTGCCCATTGGGGTCGGGGTATCTCGTAACCAGCTACCTCTAAATAGGTTCACCATGGGGGCTTGATAAAGCGCATAGCATAATCAACAATGATGATAATGACGACAATAATAATGATGATATATTGATAAGTAAATACCGAAGTACATTTCAAGCATACCATGGTACAATCACAGATTCTGCAGTCTGAAGGTAAAACATGGACGTTTCACTCACATGCAACTAATGGAAAACTTCAAACGTAGGGAGTCAGGCCGAACACCAGGACCCATTGATCACTAGGTCCGCATGCTCAGCAATGGGCGAAGAACCTGCAATTTTTCCGTTTCAAGCTGAACCGAAGATTTTGTTGAATCAAATATCTGGGAAGTTTGCAGGATGTTTTAAACATGATAAGATTCATCTGATTTAAAGCGTAAATGTAACAAAGATATGCCAAATTATATCTCATAATATCATGATATCATACAATTGGTAGTTGTTCAATCATACAATTTACATGTACATACATGTATATTATATACATATATCAAATATATATATATATATGTATATAAACATATATATACATATGTGCAAAATATGCAATGTGTATAATTTGAAACATATACATCATTAATCATGTGGAAAACCAAAACATGAATGTCTTTCAAGTAAAAGCATCAAGTTCCAATGAAACAGTTCTGTTCGATGCAACAACAGTTGCAAGTCCCGACTGGAGGTCCCCTGATCCGGGTCAAACGTCCGGCGACAGTAAAACTCAATGATGAAAGCCAACCCAAAGAGGAAACACTGAAAAAGGGGAAAAACAAGCACAGTGAAAACAAAACAATACAGGTAAATTCAGAAACAACATGAAACAACATGAAACAACATGCAACAACAACAACAACAAAAACAACAAACAACAAACAAGAAACAACAAAGAACAAAGAACAAATGACAAAGAACAAAGAACAAAGAACAAAGAAGAAAGAACAAACAACAAACACCAACCAACAACCAACAACCAACAACCAACAACCACAACAACAACAACAACAACAACAACAACAACAAACAAAGCACAATACAGGAGTAATCATCAACCATCCATTGGTAAACATGCTGTAGAAAATGCTGAGCAAAAAAACATGTGCCCAACCTGCGACCTTTCGAAGTATGACATCACAAAAGCGTTGCCCGTTTTGAACATCGCTAGAGATCTCATCTTCGACCTTGGACAGATCATCAGTGGGTCTGGTAGTTGTAGATCTTTGAAAGATATCGGACTTTGAATGTATATAGTAACTTGTATATATTGTATATGTATATAATACAATATGTAGTACATGTTGGATCTAACACCCAAACAATATGAAAAACATGTAATAGTCCTCGTGGTGACTGCTTCTGGTTGGGGAGGATCCAAAGTATATGGTAGTATCTACAATACAGCAATAATTCTCCAACCTATTGAAATCTATTGAACATGTCAGGTGTAACAGCAAGGAAGACAACACTAACACAGTATAAACAATGCAAACGCATAGACTTCAAACACCCCTCGAATTTAATATTCCAACATAGCCACATTTCCAAGCCGAACTTCCCCCTTTCCAATGCCCATCATGTCATATTGAGAACAATTCTGACCGAGTCCAAGGACATCCAAATACCAGCCACGCGGTTGGCTAAAACCTTCGGAGACCAAGCGCACACGAAACCTGCCACGAAACGGCGCTTATGGGCTGTTCAGGAGACGATGGGTATTGTCTTAAACAGCTGGAAAAGACATAATAAAACTGTATATAACTTGGACTTTGGACCTGTAATGAGATACCTTGTGACGATGTTGCCATTATGACATTAAGAAGAAAGCTACATATGAAATGTTGAGATGTCGTGAAAGCATAAAACTTATTACATCAAAGCAACGGGATTGATACTCCCCACTGAAGGCCATGTGATGCTATGGAAGAAAGGCTTTTTGCAAAGGAGTTACATTTCCACAGCACTTGGTCACTTGCTCAGTGTCATATGGCAGCTATTACCGGCTATTACCTCAAATATCCTTGAAAGGTGTATACCTCAATTATCCTTGAAAGGTGTATATATCCCACATCAAAAGAAACATGTGAAGCAACTCATGTCTTCGAAACCAAAGACTGCTTTGTACGTGATCGTCCTTTCTGGCTATGGTATCTTTGCTGGCAAATGGCCCTTTCTCGGGTGGAAGTTCAATTCAAGTCATTTCCTGGGTGGGTGATGCTTGTGGTGATTGTCCTTTAGGGCCACAATAATTATAAGTATAAGCCTTGTCAGAGTCACTTGTCCAAATTTCTACACTACGTAAACGAAGTAACCAACAACTTGAATAATATTCGTAGAAGTTCTCAAAAACCGCATCCTCAAGCAATCTTCTTACGGTACATACATTGATCAAAGCACATATTGGATTGTCTCCCTTCCCAGGTAGTAGTGACCACAAGATCCACAAGCATCATTACAAGCACTACTGGGAAGCAGGACAACTGGGACTCCCCTGAGATCCAAACTGACCATCAACACTGCCACGTTCCAAGCACCAGTCTCCACCATTGGTTGGTTGATGAGCACTGACCCTGGTCCTCGGGAGGGTTTTAAAAAAAAACATCGGTCTGCCATCCTCATTTCCCAACCTCTCCAAAGTGGCATCATTAGCATCTGTGTTTTAACCTGGCAGCTTTTACAAGGAAAATCATCAAAGTTTCATAGATTAATTTGGTCCATTATCCTTCTATTCTCTTCACACTTGTTATCTGCTTGAAGATGACGTCTTCCCTTTAAGGATGGTACGTGAGATGCATCTGGAAGTGTCTTGAAATACATTTACTATCGTAGGATTCATATTAAATGCACTCATACGCACCCTTAAATCAAACAAACAATCATCATACACGTTAACAAATAAGCTAAAACTGGTAAGGGAATCAACCCATTTATAGGTCTTGTAGATAAACCCATATCAGGGGAACCATATGGTTCTAAATAGTTCCTATCATTTCACAACACAATGCACCAAGCACCCCGGCGATGTTTGACTCCTTTGGTCACTTTTCATCGACCGTTGCCTGTGTGTCCAATTCCATCGGAGTGGTGGTTTCCATGTGGGAAAAATTACCTACATTTGACATATAAATTAGCTGCAACTGTAAAATTGGAATTTGTTGTAACTGATGACCTAATGATCAACCATGTCACATCTATGTGTATGGTATATGTGTTTTCTGTTTGGTTAAGTGAATGATTCAGCACATTGGTGCTTCAATTCAAGAAAAGGAGCACTGCAAATTCGACAAAAAAAGTTTTGGTGGCTTGTCGGTGTCCCAAACCAGGAAATACTGTGGATAAAATACCGGATCAATTCGCATTCAATTCACAGCACTTCGGACAAGTTAGGACACACACTTTGGGTGAGGTCAGCATAAACTTCACAAGGCATCTTTACTTCAATGATTTAGGTCTGCAAAATTCCCTCAATATGGTACGATTTGTGTTGTATGTGAACATATGTCCAAACAGTCACATACATAATCATACATAGAGGCGTAGATACATAACATATACATACGGTACGTACATACATTACATTACATGTCATACCGTTACATTGGATTACATTACAATATATACATAAGGCAGTACACATTGAATCATATACATTGCAATACATTACATCACATCACATGCTAGAAGAAGCACTAGATATAAAACTACTCCAGCTGCATCAACTACATAACTTACATAACTTTTACGATTTTCTATTACCTATATACATTGTACATAAACTGCATAGGTATAGCGTTTGGAGATCTAATTATAAATAGATTACATACTTCATATTCCACTACAAACAGTACATTACGCATCACTGCATCACGGTACACTACATCCCCAATGATTGCGCACCCAAGTTGCAAAAGGACTTTACCCGGACCCTAGATGTCACAGAATTATTGACAACCATGCCTCCATGCTGAGCTTAGTCACCAGCTTTTGGGGTCAAAATTGCATTGAAGAAAATGATGATGAATTAACCATAATTAACCTTTGCCAGCTCAAAGTCATCACACAAAATGAGGATTCATCATTCATGTCCTCCATCAAACTTGACACAACTAGTCTTTCTGAAATCAGGAACATATACCAAATATATCATTCAAGAGGATATTCAGAATGCCGACAATGCCCCACTCCTTTAAAACTGAGATTTTGGCGCATCCAAATACCAACCAATTTGCTTTGTTCCTGACCTTGGACGTGGTGATGTCATTGCAGTGATATGCTTCATATTTTTGCGTTTTTATGTGAGCAATGAAAAGAAAAACTGTTGTTTAGGGTAACATAGGGGATTATACTACCCAGCTATTTGGAAAATATAATAAACCATTATAAAGATCCCTATTTAACAATCCGTAAAAATGGAAAGTAAGTTTTTTTCTTTTTGTGGCTCATGTATAAAAACTATTGCATAGTATGTTTTTATGTAATTCTCTTGATGTATGTTATGTATGAAAACAAAACATATCCGCAATAAATCTCCACATCACAAATTCATTTTGGAAACAAAAAGTCTATGCACCCGGGCGTCACATGGCGCAAGCGAACAATGGGCTCCAATTCCCGCTGCGTGGCCTAAAATTTGGCTTGCTGATGGAAGGGATAATCATTATCAAGAAGGACTGATTTTTCTTAGATGTTGTGTACTGTTTGGTCCATATGTATAGATGCACATATAATATACTGCATGTAGATATATGTTGTAAAGCTTCATTCATATCATGCCTCATCAAAACAAGAGACGGCATAACGTACATAATTATCATATATATACACATATAATTCCATATTATAATTTTGGCATCAAAAAAACAAAATACACTTACACAACTCAAACATGGAGCTTTTTCACACGATGCATTCATGGAAAAAAAACAGCAACAATCAAGGAATCAGTTCAACTTGCTGCCGCGATCTGCCCCGAGCTCCAACACTACCATCCATCACGTACAGCGGTTGCTCAAAGAGACAATACACAAAGAACACTTCTATTGAAGCAGTGTTGCACCAGAGAGGAATAACATATAATGACATATACATACCTACCAATGCTTACTAGAACATCATCTGCACATGTTGGAACAATTGCAATCTTTCCAGGTTGACCGTAATCTTATTCAGCAACGTTACTAGCCACATGTCGATACCCGATACGTCCGGAACCTCACGGTCCACTGAAGGAACATCCACCTGCCAAAATCAGTGTGGGAGGCAGGGGTGGCCTCAGCCTCAAGGGATGTTGATCTACTACAACCTTGAATGTTACCCTCCGATTTCGAAATGAATGAACTAGGTAACTAAGTGATAAAATCATCTCACCCAAAGAAGAGATCATGTGTCTCTTTAGTACAGATTGATTCATGCCCGACCCTTGGGAAGAAAGAAATACAAATCATCCCCAGCTCTCTCAGGCAAAACATGACTAATCAGTACTACTGGTGCGTGACATGGATCTTCAAAACTGGTTTCAAGCTGTGGAAAAAATAAAAACAACAATGACCATGGTCTTTACAAGGAAGAGGCAAACAAACAACTCCAACACACTTTTCCCGAACCTTGCGTGCCCGCAAGGGCCGTGCCAGGATCATTCGGAAGCTTTGAGCCCCGCTGAGCACAAAGTGGCGATTGATGAGTTTGAAATGAGTTCGGACATCCATCAATTGAACATCACTATATAGTGATGGATTATGAAACAGGATACATGAGGTAAACATGACGTTTTACAGGCTAAACCTTGAGAACAAAAACTGGAACTCAAATAGTGAGGCTTGGTTGATCAGTTCATTTCCCAACAACTATTGCAATTGTAAGTCACAGTTTTATCTGGGGAGCAGTGAAGACCTTTTCACAATGGGGCTCAATGCGATTTTACGTAGACAAATTGACCCAATTGACCTGAACAAAACAAAACATATATGTTAGTTATGTTGGTGATCCCATGTGGATTGGAGAGTGTAACTGGGACTTGTACTAAGCCAAACTCCAAAGGCTTTACCAAATTCATCCATGTTTTTTCTCGAGGTGGTCCAGGATCACCAAAAACCAGTCGCGTATGCAATAGTTTTTCAGAAAGTTTTTTAGAAACGGTTCTGGCAAAAAAAACATGAGCCTGATTCAACATGTAAGTATGGACTGTGGTTCCCGAGTTCTTGCTAACTCATACTACTTTCCGAAGGTGAAAGGTAACCTCTTACTGATGACAGGAAGGCACACATGAGGTCATCCAACGCACGCATCGACCTGCAACACTTTTTAATATGTCTCCCCACCTGCGTCCCTATCCAACTACAGCGAATGTTATGCATGATGCTGGGTGGTACATGCCTGTCTACAAGAACACTTGTAAGCAACCAATGATGCTATGAATGTTGCAACATCATAGAAGCAAAAGCATGCAGTATTTGAACAACAGCAGGGGAGATGATTGAAGAACGGAAGATCTATATCTATATTTGATGATATATATATATATATATATATATTTATATATACATATTATATATGTAAATAATATGGTATATATATACAATAATCCATTCTACTCTGTTTGAGATCATTCTTGCCACTGCGGGGGTCTGTAAGTTGAAACTCCTCGGGCCGGGCAGCTGTTGGTCGCCAGATTCGGAATCACCTCTCAGAATCAGGTCCTGGGCGCAGGTCTGAGAACCGTGTATACAGCAATTAAATGAGACTTGTGATCTATGTATATAGGTGTCTAGACACAATATATCCTGTATCTGTTTCAGCCCATGGCCAATGCTCAATTGTTGAGGGTTCATATCTTCCTGGAACTGGAGAGAAGTCGCCAATACTTGGTCAATGAAGTCAAATGATGTCAAATGCATGTTCAATCATGCCAAATCCTTTGCGATTGAATGCGGAAACAAACCGGTCCAAGCGAGCATTCATTGTACTTGACCAAGGGGTCAATGAACAACTCACTTCTGGCAGCTGATTCTCCATCTGAAGACTATCAAGGCCCTTCGATGGTTTGCTTTGCATGAGCGTATTTCTACCAGTTCGTGACATGCCATTGAGAAAACCAGTTCAGTGACATGGAGAAGTGGCATTAAAATATATGTATGTCTGTATGTCTAAAAAGATTATAGAATATAAGCTCATGTCCTCCAACTGCATGAGTCACACGTGTACAAAAGGCTGATCGAAGCTATTCATGATCAGCTGACCTACTAGTCACTTCTTAACTGAGATATTCTCTACCAGCAATTCGATATCAAATCACATGAATTCACATGAATCTGAAGCATTCTAGCTACTACTTAAACATGTTTACCGGGTGGATGGTCCAAGTTCCATTGCACCGGTGACTTGCCCTCGTGAGAGAAGGCCACCGTCATCAGCTAAGCCAACGGCTGCCATTCTGGAATGTAGGCGTTGTCGATGACACCTCTGCTCTCATCTTTGTGTGAAGGAAAAAAGTCATGGCAAATCACACCAAAGAAACCACACTACCCCCCGTGGAAGTTTAACATAGCCCCTGCAAAATGGAAGACTTGGAAGATGAGTTTCCTTTTGGAATTCCCTATTTTCAGGGGCGAACTGTTAAACTTCGGGAGGGTATGCTTACATTGTTAAAGAAACAAATGCCATACACTGGGGTAAAGTACTTTCACTACATATGGGCGTGAAATGTGAAAAAAAAACTTTCACATCCTCAAGAAACGATGACTAACTAGCTAAGTAAATATTAAATTGATATTTCATCAATTCAAACAAATGTCCAGCAACTTGTGATGCACATGACAGACCCAACATTCATTGAAGGAATCCACGTCTCGTAGCTTTAAAGCAGTACACATTTGTAAAGGTCACAAACATCTATCCCACAAAAAAAGGTCACCAAATCAAAAACCTAGTGCAAAGTTGATCAAACCATTATATAGATTGGATATACATGTATGTGTTACTTTCACTCATCTGCTTCATCAAATCAAGTCCTTTCTAAACGTGAAACATGTCTTGTGTTGATATTGGATTCCAACAATCACCTTGCTTACGTAGGTTCCCAATCACCATGCCTGCTCCAGGACGCTCGATCTTCAGGGCCTGCGATTGGATTCGTTGGGGCCCGAGGGGGTGTTTCTAACCACGTATTTCAAATACATACGTACAAATACAATGCTTTAGGCTTTCATGGGAATGCCTTCATATCCAATCTAATCTACCTGGTGGTTGAACCAATCCATCTGAAAAACGTTATATAGTCAAATTGGATCATCTCCCCAGGGATCGGGGTGAATATAAAACATGTTTGAAACCACCACCTAGTCATATATGGGTGTTTCCTTAAATGGTGATACCCCCATTTCACACCCCAAGTCGGGTCATTTTTAGTAGGAAAACCCACGATTGTTGGGTACCAGCATCTCAGGAAACCTCTGACTCCTCCAATTTCTGTTGGGAGTTGGTTCTTATGGATCCGACGAAGATTCGTGATCCAAGCACTCATATTGTGAAGCAACAACAGCACCGAAACTTTGGCCTTGTAAACAAATGCATCTCCACGTCCAATGGACCATTTCATCTCATGGGTGTCAATGGTATGACAGTTTCGAACCTCACAGCCGTGGTTGGAAAAGAGTCTCGGCTCCAACATACAACTCATGGATATTTGGAACGCATACATTCGACGCAAGTACTCTACAGCTACAACTTTCCGTAAGAAAACATATCAGGACTGACCTTCAATTTCAAATGGATGATGTCCTGAAACAAGAAAATGGCTTCAATTTGGTTCAATGGCCGGAAGCGCGTGCCAGGGACATCAAAGATGGCGTCGCAATAAAAATGATTGACCGCAAGTCAGCAGTGTCAATGGTTTGTTGCAAGCTAGTCCTATAATCAAAATATTCAAAATCAAAACCTGGTTACCCTTGCGAGGGTACCCTAGTAGTGGTTTCCACTATTCCCCCATATTGCAACACATTGCAAACCACGACGTGCAGTAGATAATTCGGATACTTTCCACAATTCCAGCTTGGTAATAAAACATGAACAACAATCATTGTATAGCATCATCATCTGCATCAACTACAAGTGTTGTTTGGGCATCCCCGGCAACCACAGTCCCACCCTTGGTCAACAAGTACTGTGAGATGTGGTTGTGTCCAAACTCCTGGTCAATGGGACGATGTGCCCTGTACCGGCAGGCGGGGCGTCCTAAAAGAATATGGAACTGCAAGTGGCTAGTGTATGTAGGTAACTAGGGGTGCATATGCCAAATTATAAAAGGATGTCATCTCATGTGACTTTATGTCAGATTTCAGACCTGTTCCAAAAATCTGCTACGCAAGAATGCATCTGGCAAGATGTTCATTTTTTGGCATGGTAGAATTTCTGGGCTAAAGTACTAGTGACATCACCCAGACTCAGACTCTCTGTCTCACAATGTATCTATTTACGGTACCTCGACCAAAATGAACCAACATACTCCCCACTTTGCTGGCTCCTTGGCAATGAAAACCTGGGCATCCAGAACACCATGATTTCTGGGTTACCTTTCTTGGGTTAGTTTCTCTTGAACACAAGGGATGGTGATGGTACTTGTTTTGACTCATCTGTCTCCAGGTATCGAGCGGGGTTTGCCAGGAATTGACCCTTCATCTAGTTGGTGGTTGCACCAACCCATCTGAAAAATATTAGTCAAATTGGAAAGCTTCCCCAATTTTCGGAGTGAAAATAACGAATATTTGAAACCACCTAGTCATCATTTGACCATCTTCCATAGCTACTTCGGCATCTTTGAATATATCATTCTTCAGTCATCAACTGTCATCCGCCAAGGAGCTCCATTGCCATTCCAAAGCACCGGATTCACTTCATCTACATCCTGGCCACATCGAGAGTCACAGTCATCTAAGGACAACTTCGAGATGGGTAGGGTTTGAAGCCGTGATAGATATAGACCTTTTAAAAGAGCGAAACACCAGAAACACATCAATGAAGAAGTTGTAGTTAGATAGATGGATTTGGTGGAGAAATTTCGGATCAACTGCACTGTACACATCACCTGAAACCACACTTTGTATTAGCAAAATGGCAGCTGTTTGCTAGCAATGTTTGTTGATACGTTTGGTGACCTTGAATCAACCAACTCCAAGGCCGAAATTGTTGCACCTGTCCGTTGTCAATGTACTCCTTCACGCGATTGAAGTCGCCTGGATGCGCCAAGCACGGTGGGATGCATAACTGCCATGGGCCCCCCAAACCTACATGTTTAGAGGTTTTTATGGTAAATAACATGGTTTTTAGGTGGCCAAAACCTTTATTTGTCATGGTTTTGGGGCTCATGGTGTATATACCCAATGCATCCCACAACCTGCGGAACAACGAATGCATGACATTGCGAATGGCTTCACAGGCCTGCGCAGCAAGCGCCCCACCAGGTGTGCTGCGATCCTTTGCTCTTTAAGTACTCGCCTCGCTGCAATGATGTGTTGCTGGTCATGTTTGAGGTACCCTCCCTGAAACTGACAGCTTGACCCTGAAAACCAATGATTGGAAGATAAAATCTCCTTTTTGGATGGCCGATTTTCAGGGCTATGTTAGTTTCACGGAGTGTAAGTCCATAGTCCGAGTGTTTTCCTCAGCGATTTTCCGTTGACATGGCCCCAAACTCAAACCACCAAATGGAGAAGTGGACAAAAATGAGAAGCGTCCATTCATCATTAAGAAAGATACTTTTGCACAAAACCACTCTTGCTATATTGGATGCCGCCATAAGATGCTGAATTCTATCTGGTCTAGATGTTGTCCAAATTACTAGTACATCACCCGCAAGGAGTGAATTAATGCCAATACATAGTGGAAAATGATGGAACATGTGCAAGTCTCTAGACTCTAGAAAATCTACCTACCTGGTTCTCAGTTGATAGTCATGTTTTTTTAATGGTACTTTATAATGCCCACATGACTGGGTAGTATAATCCCCAACTTATGTACCCTAAACAATCAAGTTTTTTCTCTCATTGCTCACTTGGTTCCCTCATCCAAATGAAATTGCCAGCCCTTGAACCATTGGGATCCGTCACAAATAGGATGCTCGCTTGGAAATCTGAAGCCCTCCACGGGTTTTCCGATCGTATCCGATTGCACTGATAAGGTGAACGGGTATGCTGGGTGATGAAGGCGTGTTAACTGACTTCCTGTGTATTTCCCATGGAAAATTTCGGATATGGAACTGTGTTCGTAAACACAAGTTCAAATCAGTAGGCAAATAGTTTCATGTTGCTTCTCTTCAAATTCATCATGCAACTTAGACGAGATGAGATCCGTCGATAGAATCGTTTCTGAAAACTATCATCATATGCAAACCCAGCTCCTGCAGACAAAAACGAAAGGTAGTTGCTCATTTCAAGGCCCTTCAAACACACACCCAAACCTTTGGAAGATACAAAAAAGGTGCAAATACCAGCCATCTCATCATGTTTACACATAGTTTTCACTTCGTTTCAGTCATGTCCATCTTTTGTTTCCAGTCCTTCCCCCGAAAAAAATCACGGTGGCAGTGTTGAAAAAAAAACCTTTAAAATCCTGGGGAAGGATCCGTTTAGGACTCCAACTCGCAAAAAACAAGAGACTTAAAAAAGGCCATGTAAGGAATGCTGTTTAGAAAAAAAATACCGTCCAGGAGTTGGTGCCCATCTCTTTCCGACTTTCCCGAAAAAAACGGACTGGATTTTTAAACATAACTGGCACCCAACATCCGCAGTGTGAACTTGGATTTGCATAATAGATGTTTGGGAAAAAAGTTCCAAAACATATTCTCCCACATGGTGGTGTCGATGGTGATTTTTCCACGGTAAAAGAACACCTTAGAGAAATCTAAGTAAAGCAAAGCGCCTCATATCCTGCATAGTCAATAGCTCGAAGGCCTCAAGAGTGCAGCTGAATCATGCAGGATTCTAGTTCTTTGAGCAGCTATGGCTGTATTATTGTTATCCATAAATGTCTATAATATGTATATGTATGTATATATACATATATGTCACTATATATATAATTATATATGCTGGTGAATAATGGTAAATATAATATCTAACATTCATGTTTATTAACTACTTGGATTGTATGTGAGAAGTGAACAATTATCACATGACATCAATAGAGTCAAGGACACTCAAAGCACTCATGAATCTACGAATATTGACTATGAGTAAGTATCCCGTTGCTTTCAGGTTCATTCAGGTTCCTTCAATTATGTTCCAGGAAGGTCCAACCAACAAAAACTGAAACTTCACGGTTGTATATACCATGGCTTCATCCATGTGCAATCACACACACAACAGTCACACTTGCTTTGCACCGAAGAAAAACATAGCGTATCAGTTGTTTCAACACGTTGAAGGGAAAAACAAAAACGGGACGACCAACGGAAGGAGTCCCCGCCTGCCCTTGACAAAGGGCCATCCAGATCTGCTTCGAAATCCTCCACCATCATCTGAATCAAGTCCTGCTGAGGGAATCCACCATGGCACCCCGCACGAGGTTCTCATGAACCAGGGGGACTGGAGGACTGCGTCTCACAGAAGTGTGGAGCAAAGATGAAACAAAGGGTACAAAATGGTATAAGCGGTTTTTGTGCAACAGTAGAGATGAAAATGCTATCTAAACAATGGCCAAAAAGAAACAAACCTACAATAACACACCCACACATTATGCTTTGGAATTTTGAGTCCTACATCTGAATAAATCGATCAAGGTTCAGCAAAGGGCATTGGATCACCCAGAACTGCATAGTTTCTCTTACCATCAACATGACTGCAACTGAGTTGAACATGACAAACTAAGTACAAACAACTGGAGGCCCACTCTTCCGAAGAGCTTACTGTACAGTATTTCATTGGGTATCTAATGTGATCCATCAACCGGTTCAAGGAATGGATCATGCAACTTGGATGAAGTGGTAGATCATGGATTTACGAATAAATATAATCTAGTTGGTGGTTTCAACCCCTTTGAAAAATATTAGTCAAATTGGATCATTTCCCCAGCTAAAGGTGTAAATAAACAAATATTTGAAACCACCACCTAGTAATGTAAACACGTACATCAATATGCAACACTTGGCAAGCCTTTTCATTGGTGGTAAGTATTTATATGTATTTATTATATGCAGTTATATGCATCCAGGATCATCTTGGATGCATCTCCACACTACCTTCACCAGGGAGGGGCACTGCTTCACTACAAACCTGTAACCTTTAGATCTTCTTTATATCTGCTAATCTGCTACAGACCTTTTTTCATATCTACATCAATCACTACATATTGGTTCCGTCCAATAGCGAAACTGATTTCCCAATCGCTGGGTTTCGGTATGTCATTATGGGCCCCAAATTTCCCCACCCAGATCCCACTAGCTACTTTCCGAGTTCAGCTCAGGTTCTTAAAATCTGCGCTAAATGTGGTAGAATCTTTATGCTGTATATTGCACATGCTTATACATATATCTACATCTTAGACTATATAAACATAGTACCTATAATAACTTCAAATCATATCTAATCATCATTCATACTGACTCTTGCGTATTCATCAAATCTTCTATGCATCTTCTTCTAGGGCTACCTCTTGAGTGTTTCGCCCACAACCGACCCAGAATTTCCCGTGGTCCCAATTGCCCATCATGCAGGCGATCATCAAGGCCGTCATGTGGTTGCTATCTAAGGGTGCATTCAGATTCACTCCAGCCTGCAGTTTCTGACAGCGATTGCAGGAGATCTTTGGAAAGGGATGTGCACATGGAGAGATCTTTGAGATCGTAAGACTCGAACAAAAAACTGTGTGCACATGATAAACAACATGTTCATGCACATGTTCACACAAGTACCCCACAATGAACACGTCCACAAGAACCAATGAACTTCATGAAAGGACCAACTATATAGTATACTATAGGAACCATAGACATCCATATAGCCATGAATTTACAAACGCATTCAAAAAACACATTTCTCATTTCCCCCCCAAAAAAACATATTATGGCCATCTTCAGCTGTGAATCGTTCCAAACTCGCTACACCGGGCCGTTTGGGACAAAAATCTTCCCCCGCCTGCAGCAGCTTCCGCACGGTGAAGACGTCGCCGTCCACGACGGCCTGTTCCAACTCATAGAGGTCCGCAGGCAGGGTGTCACGGAAGTAATCGCCCGAATAGCGATGGGGAAACTTCCGTTCCTGGCCAAGTCGCTAGGGTGTGGATCAAGGTTGCATCACGGAGGGCGCCCAGTAACAAGAGTGGCTTGTAAGGTTTGTAATTTGTAGGGATCCACTTTTTTGAAAAATGTAAAAATGATCCTGGTGGTGACGATGGCATCCTGGGGCCCAGGGGGGTAGATCCAAGTTTACAAGTGAAACGGTTTTCAAAGGACCAGAGTGACAACATGTGTGACTATTTTGAATGATAATTCTGAGGATCCAGGACTTTGGATCAAGACAAACAACAATCAGAGTCACAAAACTTTGTCTTGAAGTAGAGAAGTGCTCATCCTTCGCTCTTCAAAATCTGTTCAAAAACACCCAGTGTAGGACATACATATATAATTATACAAATATATATATATATATATATATA